>APFE030556376.1:182698-193502 GCA_000404065.3 Pinus taeda | reverse complement strand
TTCCAAAGAGCTATGGACACTGCTTTTAGGGGATTGATTAATCGATCAGTAGTCATCTATCTAGATGACATAACTGTGTTTTCTAAAAAGAGGTCCAATCATTTACATGACTTAAATAAGATCTTTCAAAGGTGTAAAAGGTATGGAATCTCTCTAAACCCAAAAAAATCATTCTTTGCTCTTAATCAAGGGAAACTCCTAGGTTTTGTTGTATCTCGGGATGGCATTTATATTGATCCTGATTGGATCAAAGAGATATCTGAGATCCCTTTCCCTTACAACAAGAAATCGATGCAGTCATTTCTTGGCCAGATAAATTTTGTCAAAAGGTTTGTACCCGATTTTTCTCATATTATTTTACCCCTCCAAGCAATGATTAAGAAGAATGCAGTCTTTAAGTGGGGATTAATAGAAAAAGAAGCTTTTGATCAGATAAAGCAATCCATTATCAATTCCCCCTCCTTAATTACTCCAAACTTCTCTAATCCTTTCACATTGTACACTATCGCATCCAATACTTCATATGCCGCAGTACTTACCCAACTAAACGACCACAACTTGGAGGCACCTATCTCATTCTTTAGCTCAAATCTTTAGGGTGCCGAGTTAAACTATTATGATGTGGAAAAACAAGCCTTTGCTGTGTTTAAAGCAGTTAAACATTATAGACCCTTCCTCCTAAAAACCCACACAAAAGTAATAGTTCCTTTTCCAGCTGTTAGGCAACTATTAATACAAAGAGAACTGGGTGAAAAAAGGGCTAACTAGGTCACAACACTTCAAGAGTATGATTTAGACATTAGGCCAGCAAAGATTGTTAGAGGCCAAGGTTTTTGCACGATATTGGCAGGAGCTTCCAACATTCCCGAATCAAGCGACACTGGTCCAACTGAAGAAATCAATCAGATAAGTGTCAAATGATTCAGAATCTCAATAATGCAAGATTTGATATTTTATTTAAAAAAATGGTCATGCTCCTCCTCATTTATCTTACAAAAGCAAAAGGGCCATCATATTAAAAGCAAAGAGTTTTTCACTTATTGATGATGTGCTTTTCAAAAAGAATTATGATTCTATCTTGCTGAGATGCCTTGAGAAAACTGAAGCCCAAAAGGTGTTGCAGGAGTTACATGATGGACCAGCAGGAGGACATTTTGGAGCTGACACAACAGCCCACAAGATTATTCATGCTGGATACTATTGGCCAACCCTTTTTAGAGACACCCATGAGTGTGTAAGGAAATGCCTCAATTTCCAAACTGCTAGTGGAAGACAACGAAAATCAGCTTTCCCACTACGACCAGTTAACATTGAACAACCATTTGATCAATGGGGACTGGATATCATCGGGGAAATCAATCCACCTTCTTTAAAGCAGCATAAGTACATTCTCACTACTACCGACTATTTCACTAAGTGGGTGGAGGCAGTTCCTTTGAAGACAACAAATTCTGAAGCAATTATTGAATTCATTGACCAATTCATTATTACCAGGTTTGGTGTTCCAACTGCTCTTTTATTTTATCATGCTTCTTATTTCTCAGGCAACTCTATGATTGATTTTGCTGTTAAAAGAGGATTTAAGTTAAAGTATTCTGCTAATTACTACACTCAAGGTAATGGTTTGGCAGAGTCCACTAACAAGAATCTGATCAAAATTATCAAACGTACAATCGAACAAAATCATAGGAATTGGCATAAAACATTGGTCTTCGCATTATGGGCTGACAGGATAACTCAGAAGGCTTCCATAGGAACCTCTCCGTTCAATCTCGTATATGGAAAGGAAGCAATATTGCCTACAAATCTCGTCCTACCCTCTTTAGCCCTAGTGCAATTCATCGAACAAACTCCTTCCTTTTTGATTCAGCTCAGATACGATCAAATCCTCAAATTAGAAGAAGAAAGAGACAAGGCCAAGGATACCCATGCCAAGCATCAACAAATCATCAAAGCAGCTTTTGATTCAGCCTCATCAGGGTCAAGACAATTCCAAGTTGGCGATTTAGTTCTGAAATGGGATAAAGCCCATGAGGACAAAGGTAAACACACCAGGTTCCAAAAGTTGTGGCTTGGACCATTTCAGATTTGTGAGAAAATAGGCCATTCAACCTTTCTATTGCAAGATTTAACAGGTGTGAGGGAGTCTCTCCCCGTAAATGGCCTAGTCCTTAAAAAATTCTTCAATTGAGAAGGTAACCCCTTCTCCCTTTACTTTCATAGGATTTCTTAGTTTATAGGTTTTTAGAAAATAAAGTTTTAAGGCATATTCTATTGACCTTTCACTTCATTTAAGTAGTTGTCTCACAGAAGTATCATGAGTACTTGCTTTCAAATAATAGAATTTTTGACCAAAAAGGAATACTTTTTGGGAAATTAGATGTCATTTGTATCCTGAAAATCACAGATTAAGTTTGATTAATTCCTCCTTAGAGCATAAAAGTAATGAAAATCATTTCTATTTTCAAATTGGTCCCAAAAGGTCATTGATATTAGGAATAGAAGTCAATTTGATATCAGCATCTTTAACTCCCAACCTGTCATCCATCAATTCTCAAAGAAGTGATTGTCCACCCCATTCATTAAAGATGATGATTTTTCAGAGTGTAATTCTAAAATATAAAGATATTAAAGATAAGAGGTCTTATCACAAGCCTGCTTACCACGTTCATAGGGAAATAGCCTAGCTGACATTACCACTACTGCCCACCAAAACAGGGTAATGGCTTGAAATCTCAAGACAAGGAGTCTCATCACGAGCTAGCTTGTTCAGTTAGACTACTACCAGTGAGTGGCATTGTCAATAGCTGGCCACCAAACCAGGGCAATGGCTTTTTATCTTATAAAAGAATTCAGAGAAAAAATGAAAATGAACAAAATATGAAAATATGTTTTAAATTCATTCTGATAATCACGCTCTTCATTGGATGGGACAATGGACAATTACATGGTTAAAAGGTATCCCTGTCGAGACTATAAATGTTTGCTGGCAGCAGAGGCTCTACCTATGACAGGCGAGTTTACTGTAAAAGCTGATTTGGAGAGACTTTTCTATTTTCTACTATTAATAAACCAATCAAGGCTTATTTGAAACTTTAAAATGTATCAATCTTAAATTAGCAAAAGGAGGAAGTTATCAAAATTATTTCTGTAATAATCAGAATACATAAATACCTAATTATATCAGAATTCTCCTTATGGTTGAAACTCTATTTCAAAAAAGTTTTAAAGTGTTTTTGATTTTTCCAGAGATAACTGGTTCTCCCAGTGAATCGCCAATTGTTGTGCCTTGCAAACAACCCCCCATTTCATATTATTTTTATTTACAAAAGCATTAAAATATGAAATGGGTCCCTCTCAAAATAAAATTGATGTCAAAACTCTTACTTTCTAAAAATCAGACGAGTCAATGGAGCGCTTTATAAAATCAACCTTAAAAGCAAACATCCCGTTAAAAAATGGAAATAAAGCAAATATGTGTTTAACGCGATAAAGCGAACGCAAGATCGCATATCGCAATAACATAGAGGATGCACTAAACAATCAAAAGGCTCCCCCCCGACGCGATAAAGCTATCGGCAATATCGCAATCGGCAAAATCCCTTGTGCACCATTAACGCGCCCCTCATTAAAACCCCGATGCGATAAAGCTATCGGCGATATCGCAATCGACAATCCTCTTTGTACCGCAAGCATTGTACATATGCCTTTCGCCGATGCGATATCGCAATTGGCGATCGGCGGCTTCCCCTATTGAACCCTTAATGCGCATATGCCTTTCGCCAATGCGATGTCGCAATCGGCGATCGGCAATATTCAAAGTATTGTTAAAACTACCCATGCGCCCCTGCCTGATGTGATGCGATAAGGCACAGTTTTCAACGAAAAGCCATTAAAGTGATTGGATAGCCCGATTTAATGACAATTAAGGCATAATCATCCCCGCTCGGCCGCCAGTACGCCCATTGCATGATTTGAGTAATCTTTCGACCACATATTGGAATAATGAACATTTATAAGGTGGCAGGTCCTATACGGTGCCTTAAATGAATCCATGCCCTCAGATCTACCTATAGATCATCTTCGTGCCGTTCTAATAAAATCAAAGTAAATCGACGTTCTTCTTATATTTTACTATCAACTGTGAATTTCATTATTATCTCTGTATTACGCCCAAAATTACCGCTCTGTGCAGAATACAGATTTTCAAAAGCAATTCGGGCATAATGGGTAAAAAGCAGAAGAAGGTTGCAGGCGTTATCAATCCACCAGCTGCGCCACAAGCGGTAGTAAACAGTAAGAAAGGTCTGCTATCAGACACGACATGCGCGGGCCTTGCCAGAATAGCTTGGCAAGGAACTTATGATTTGTTAGAGGCCGAGAAACCTAAGCAGGTGATAGAACAAGCTACCGCAGATTCATCAAAAAAATCAGAGTGCACTCTCAAAGACTTGGCTGATTCTTTCCTCCATAGGATAGCGGCAAGGGAGCAAATGCTTCCATACACCGATGTTATCAAATGGGCAATTGAAGAAATTCCTATCACAGACAGAACTTTCGTCGCAAAAGATGGAAGGATTTTTGGGTCTTTCAAGCCAGAAGATTTGAGGCAAATGTATCATTTGCCTATGCCAGAGAAAGTATACAATAGCGCATTTCTAGAGAAGTTTGCAAGTGAGAATGAGATTGAGTCTGAACCCATCAAAGATTGGAGGCAGAATCCAAATAAGCAGCAAGAGAAGGAGAAACAAGAACAACTGTTAAAGGAGTCCCAATCCAAACAAAATACCACCAATACTAATAAGGGTGTTGTCACAGACCCTGAGCTGCAAAAGGAATGGCAGAATTTTAGTACCATTATCGGTGGAGGAAAGGATTCACAGAATACTAAGACTCCTAAAAGCAGCAGCATACAAAAGGAAAGCTCATCTCAGGCTTTGAGCACAGCCACCGGCCCACCCAAAACTATGAATGTGGAAATAATTCCAAAAGGTCCTAGCGACCAAATCACTCTCCAAGTAGAAGACATTCCTCCGTTGAACGTCTTCTACAGCCCTAAGCATAGAGCCGTAGTAAAGTGATCGAGAAAGAGACAGAGGCTTGATCAACCTTCCCTCTTTCCCGAGCAATCACTCATGGGAAATGTAGTCTGGAGGGAGAAACTCGATCCCTCTGATGATCTAACCAAGCTGTCACAATATGCCGGAGCTTATTCAGCTGCCACCATCGATAAGGCATCAGAGGTAAGTCTTTTGCTAAAGACTAAAGACCAGGAGATTTCCATGTTGCAGGCGGAATTAGCGGATATTAGACAAAGGGCAATACAAGCCGAGGGCCAATTAGCAGAACAACGACAACAGGCAGTACATACAAGTGAACAACTAGTGGAACAACAGAAAATAAATAGCCAATTGATGCAGCAATGGGAGGAGGAGAAACAGAGGATCACCTAGGCAGCCATCCAGAGACAAAATGAGTTGACAGAGGCGTTGGAGCAACTAAAAGCAGCAAATGAGCAATCTTTGAAGGCTAAGGATGAGCATATCACTCAACTTGTAGCACAGTTAGAGACTACCAAGGGAGATGCGCAGATAAAAGAATTCCAAAAGGAGGCGATGTTAATCAACAAGGCGCTTACAGCGCAAGTTAAACTCTTGGCGCAATCCCTCTCTCAAGCGGAACCGCTCTGTGAGTTAGCTAAAACTATAAATGAGCAGGTAGAAAAGGCTAGAGATGACTACAATCAAGCCGAAGAAGATATCACAACCTACCTTGAATGGCAAGATTCGAAGTCAGGAAAGGAATCCAATTTGCCTAGGATACTGGAGGTCCATAAAAACATATTGTTTACAGAATGGAAAACACAGGTATTAAAGGCAGAAAGGGCAGCATCAAGATGTGCATTAACTACTGGTAATTTGGCTGATCTAGTAAATGATACTCTCTATCTAGCCAATATGATTTCCCAATGCACGCCCGGGAAGATTACTACAGCAAACACATTGGAACAAACATGTTACCCTGATTTAGAGAGCAAAGCAAGGTCAATTACCGGGGTCGACACTTTAAACATAGAAGCATATTGGCGGTTCCTAATCAAGCCACATGAAAAACAATCTGCTCTCAAATGCTTAACCGATGCCGTTCAATGCATGATCCCCGACATCCAAGACTCCACCTACGCTACCCAGCTCAGTTCCCGGCTCAACAAACCTCCTGAAGTTGAGCCGATGCTCGCCATCAATCAACTCAGGTTCAAAGGGAAGCAGCCGACAGAATGATTCATCCTCCAGCTCCTCAGATTGCCAGCAAAAATAGCAACAAGAATTTATTGACATCAGCTTAGTTAGCTTTTCTGTTTTGTAGATATTTAGATTAGCATAGTATTTATAGGACCTTTCATGTTTTAGAAAGGTCGTATAAATTTGTAAAGACTTAACAGACTGAATTTTGCACTATTGTGCTTCAGCCTCTATTCTTTTATGAAACTCGACCACTCGCTTTTACTTTAACGGAGAAATTTCTTGATTCAATTGTGCACTACTGTCATTGATTTGAGGAATGTTTATGCGTCGAGGTAGAAGCTACACATAGCGATTCATATCGGGAGTAGCTTGCTATTCAAATGGTATTTCTATCTTTTGTTTGAATTCATTCTGTGTATGTGAATTCGCTGTGTAATTATTTCCTACTATCATTAATTGTATGCATGCGCAACAATAGGAAATCTTACTCATGCCACTATTGCATGTTTATACGATATGCCTTATTTTTTAATCATGTATGCGTTAATGGTATGAACGTTTAAAGTCTAGTAGCATCGCTTTAATCGCTGCGCCTAACTACTTAGGTACAACAATCTTGAATAATTTAATATCTATGTCTATATAAATGCAGTCATCTATATAATTGTATTTGTGGATATAGAACATCAAAAGCTACGCTTTAGAGTTCAAATAGACTCCCGGGATAGTTTTATTTACTTATATTTATGTCAATAGTTTTAGTCATCCGCCTATCACTAGTGTTATCTACAAAGTATCCATTCATCCCCTTTATCTGTTTCTGGGAAACTGGTCCCATTATCCCCAGTCGAAGCCACTATCCCAAACGGAAAAGGAGCTGCACTAAGGTCCGGACCGGGTGGTTTCCCCAATGTTGGTGCAGCGATTTTCGAGGCATCAACACGGCCATCAAAGGCCTTTAGAATCGTCGGGGATTGATTTAGTGAAGGAGAACCAAACGATCTCCAACACTGTATCGACATAATACACGTTGAAGCTTCCTCATCAATCACAATCCTATGAACAGGTCTGTTTTTTACTATCATTGGAATCTGGACAGCCATTTGATGAGGTAAGCGTGGTGCACTATTTTCTAGATCGAAAATTATAAGATTCGGGTCCTGAACGTCAACAACGCCTATAGCCGACAAAATTAATTTACGCTGTGTTGGACATGATTGCAACACTTCCAAAGCCAACATTGCTGAAGGTGAAACAACTAAATCTTCAACAATGTTATAGTTCTAAGCCGCTCTTGCATGTGGATTGAAAGACGACTTTTGAAGTATACCCTTGGCGGGCAGTTTGATTACTAAGTCTGGATTAGGTTTCTCGATCTGTAGTGGATTGGAACCAGGAGCTGAGGTTGATGGATTAGAATGAGAATATTCTACTTCTTTACCATCAACAGGACTTTTACTTCCATAATCTTGCGATCGCGTCGCAATCCTAACATGGGACATCATCAGTATGGGTTCCTCGTTGGCACTTGAGGAAGAACCTATCATCTTACTGTCTTGATTTGGAAAAGGATCCTTCAAAACAGCAGGAGTTTGGGAACCTTTGACAATTTTCGCAACCTTTGCATGATGAGGGCAGTCTCTCGTAAAATGTTCTTCATCACAAATGAGACAAGGATAACGAGGTTTGCATTTCTCATCAGTTGATTCCGCTTTTTTTGGTTTCTCTTTCGAATTCTTATCTGTTTTATTCTTCTTCTTCCCTTTCTTCTTACCACCGGTTTTTGATTTAGCGGTAGATGACTCTACAACATGAATATCAGCGGAAAGTTCCACGGAAGAATCTCCTGTCGGGGAATCTGGCAAGGTTATGATAGGAGAATAATTCTTGGAAGACTTCTTCTTACTCTTGGTATTAACCGTACCAATCATACCATCAACGGCATGAGACCCTGAAGGAGCTACAGCGATTTGATTTTGCTTGGGAAGATCAGGGATTTTCTCGTGTAACATACCTGACTGAGTATAAACTAAGTCAAGGTACTGTGCTTGAGCAATTACTTGCTCCTCAGTAACAACTTCGGCCTTAGCTACATCCTCAGTGATCTTGGGCAGTAAAGATTTTACAAACCATTCAGCTAAGATCTGATCCGGGATAAAAATTTTCACTAAACGCCGTTGACGTCTCCATTCATGAATGTGATCTGAAATGTAAGTGGACGTTGATTTCTTTAACGAAGTTAATAATTCTGTGCCATTTTCATATCTAACTAGTAACTGAAAATGAGTTAAAAACGAAGTAGCTAACTGACTAAAGTTATAAAAAGTGGCTCGTGGTAACTCAATGTACCACTTGGCAGCGAGACCAATTAGAGTGCACTGGAAAAGTCTTAAATGGATTGAATCATCTGAAATGGAATTAGACGCACACCAGAGGTGATAAGTCATCACATGGTTCGACGGGTCTTCTCCTAGCTTACCTTCAAACTTAGGAATATCAATAGGCAACTTATGCGGCATTGGCGGCCAAAACGAAAGACAGTTAATTGGATCGTTTGTAAGGCACGTCAAATCAAGCAAGTCCAAAGTTGCAATAAACGGTAACTAGCGATTAGGGTCCCTAAAACTCTGGGTTGTCAGACCAGCCCCAGGAGGAGGATATCCAGGATAACTAGGAATTGGAATTGCATTTGGGATGTTATATCCTCCCGGAAAACCAGGATTAACTGGACCGTATTGGGGTTGCTGAGGTTGTTGATATGTATACCCAGGGTACGATTGATACTGATAGACTGGTTGCTACACAGCAAGACCGAATTGGTACTGTCCTTGGTATGGTTGTTGAATAAATTGAGGTTGACTGGTGACAACCGTACTTAAACCTGGTTGTCCTACAGGCATCTGAACCGAAGTGTGGACCGTGGGTCTAGACTGAGGTAAAGATGTCTGAGGAGTAGATACAGGGACAGTAGAAACCAGAGCTGTCGATACTCTAGAAGTAGGTGGGGTAGATGAAACAGATGTTGCAGTAGTTGTAGCAGACATTTGAGGCGGAGTATGAGGCGTACTAGGCCCAGACTAAGAAACTACAGAAGGTGCAGAAGTTTGAACAGTACACTGGACAGGTTGCTGGGGTGAACCAGAAACCAAGGGTTGTCCAGTTTGAGATGACAACTATACATTCGGTTGCAAGACCTTTTGGGATTGAGATGGATCCCACACTAAGTTCATTCTGGGGTATGGACCCATAACAGGTTAAGAATATTGAGGACTATAACTGGGTTGAGGGTAGGGTTGATAATTCAACGATACATTTCCAGATCCTTGAACATATGATTGACCGGAAGGTGGTTGGTAACCTTGGGTTGGGTACTAACCTTGGGGTTGATAACCCTGAGGCACGTACTGATACTGGGGTTGACCTTGAGGTATATATTGATACTGGGATTGACCTTGAGGTACATATTGATACTGGGGTTGACCTTGAGGTACATATTGAGTCTGAGGTTGACCTTGAGGAACGTACTGTCCTGTAGGTATGTATTGTCCTTGAGGTTGCCCCCCAAGCACAAACTGAGTACCTTGAGGTTTCCCCCCAGTCACAAACTGGGTACCTTGAGGTTGCCCCCCAGGCGATACTTGAGAATTTTGAGGCTGCCCCCCAGGCGGTGACTGGCCACCTTGAGGTTGAGGATTGGGAATAGTACTCGACATCATGAGAATATCTTCTACACTCAACGGTTTAGTACCATTATTTCCAGTTAATAACCCTTGTTCAATAGGTTGAGGAGATGGTCCCGAAAAATTACCAGAAATTGACTGATACCCAGTGGGAACAGAAGGACCGCCGTACAAAAAGGCTTCCGGAGATTGAGAAAACATGGATGACTGTCTCGACATATTTAACGGAGGATAGTAACCTCTAGCGGTTGGGTGATAAGAAATATGAGGTGGTTAAAAACTTAGTCCCGGGTTTTCCAAAAAATTAGTCAATGAAGGATACCAAGCACTACTCCTAGGTTGACTATAAAAGATTGATTCACACTCCTTAAGCTCTATAATAGGTTGATTTTCAGGGATAGGGATGCCTTCTTCTTTTTCCGGAATAACAAGTTCTTCAATAGCTATTATTCCAGAAGGAAGATTTTGGGTAATTATTCTTTCTAACCTAGGTGAACTAGGACCACTAGAAGCTGGAGAGGCAAACCCTGATGTTGGAGTAGCAACAATTTCAGATTCAGGTTCAGATATTTCAAGTTCTTCACCTATATCACTAGTAGATGAAACACTACTATTAACTTCTGAAACAGACACAAACTGTGCACTATAATCTGCTACTAAAGCTGAAAAATCAGGATATACCACCAAAGAAGACTCTCCTTTTTAGGTGACCCAACTCTACTGTCTCTAGGAGTTACCAGGGCTCGTAGCCCTTCAGGCTGGCTCGGTGAAAACTCAGGAGGTTGGCCCCGAAGTCTACAAGACTTCCTCGGTAATTCAGCCACGGTTAAAAATTTTTAACTACTTCACACGAAAACAAAGTAAAATCTCAATGAAAAC
>APFE030556376.1:152197-182273 GCA_000404065.3 Pinus taeda | reverse complement strand
TGATTCCCACACTGGTTCGGACATGATCTCGTGCTTCTCCTTTAAGAGGAGCTTTCCCAGAGCATAGATGCAACAATTAGATTTCTCTCCTACCGCAAGATATAGCTACTTTTTTGTTTTACTGTCTTGGAGAGTTAATTACTCCCTACTCCAAGACACTAGCCTAAGCTATGTTGGTGTAATAGAGCCCTAGAAATAAAATATTTCTAGATTGATTTTACTTTAAGCGTTATTTTTATTGGTTTTTGATTAATTCAAGAGGTGCGGAGATCAAACTCGTGGTGTGAAGACTCGACTCGAAATCACTAAAAAATGCACTTAAGATGATTAAACAATCTTTTCTCTTTAATGAACTTCTAGCTAGGAAAGAGTTTGAGAATACAAAAGCTTGTAAACACAAATCTTTCTTAACAAACAAATTAAAAGAAGAGTTTTTTGTTCCAATGCACTCAAAATGAGACAACTAGTTATTTTCACAAAAATTTCCCTTTTCTTTCAAACGCTCAAATACTACAAAAACAAACTTTTTCCAAAAGAGATTTTTTGTATTTTTATAAAACACTCAAAACTATGAATAAAGCAAATCTTGAAATCTACAAACCAGAAAAAAACTATTTGAAGTAAAAGCTTACAAGATGTATTTTTCAAGGATGTTTTACTTGGTGATAAGCAAACCAAGGACTAACTTGTCCAGAATCACAAATCAGTCAAAAGACAAGCAATTTTTTGTTTTCTTTGTAAAAATGAAATCCAAACTTTTAACACAAGCTTTTTTGAAGTTTCGCAAAGAGAAAACACAAGATGGATTCCTCAACAAGGTAATTTTGCAAATGGCAGACTCATAGAAGCGAGTTAAAACCAAGTGATCTGAGGCTTCTACAGCTTCTAAGCTCTGAGCTACTACACGACCAAAATGAAAATCAAGACCGGCAACCAAAACTTCTAGGAATTTCACCTAAAACCCTAACACCAATGGAATTAAACCAAGGAAAGCTCTTAACAAGTCACATGCAGGTCTGGGCAGAGGATAACAACATCTAAACAAATACTAAACTAATTGAAAGAGCAAAATTTAATTTTTTCAAAATTTTAGCAGGGTCCGCGGGCCCGGAGATTACATAGGTGCGTGCACGCTCTGTGTGCAAAGCAAACATGCGTACAAGTACGCACTCCATTACAAGCACAGGGTGTGGGCTTATCCTAAAGTTATGAAAACAAAAAATAATCCTAGATCTACTAAATCCACCCAATTCCACACACAACAAGCCAAAAATAGAAACAAAAACACAGTTTCTCAGGTCAAAGTCAAAACAAGGAAAACAATCAAGTCCCCAGCGAAGTTGCCATTTTGTCACACAGAATGAGTCAAGGTTGCAGACAAGATCGACCTCCCTAGTATCTAAAGATATCTAGTGACAAGCAAGCCAATCAAAAACTATCTTTATCTAAATATGCAATTAAAAACAAAGGCAAACAAGTGTTTTAGGCCTACATTGGGTCCAATGCAAGTTTGTGGAAGCCTCGCTCCTTTGCTCTGAATGAGCTTCCTTGAAGTAAGTCTGCAAACACAAACAAGCAAACAAATTAAATAGCACCTGAAAAGCCAATATCATAAAGCATATCCATCATAATGATCAAGGAGATTACGAAACAAACCACATAAGACAATTTGTTGAGAAAAATGAATCTGATTGTATTAATTCAAATCAAAGAAGAACTTTACAACCTGTGCCTTGATGCTATACAAGCTCCTCCTAGGGTCCGACAAGAAGTCTCCTCTACTTTGACAAGTTTCACTCACTTCCCAATGAAGTCAAAAGGTATGTGATCTTTCCTCTCAAGCTTAACTAGGAAGTCCCAATTCCACCAGCATTTACCCTAAAAAATGTTCAGCTTCTAACCTCCCCAGCAACTAACCCAATGCCTTAATTTATAGTGCAATGGAGGGAAGTTACTAGGTCCTCCTTCAAAGGGATAAAGCCCTCCTTCAAAGGGATAGCTCCTCCTATCAAGGGATTAGCTCCTTCTCTTTGGGATGCATGAACCACCTTGGAGTGAACAATCCACGTCAAAATTCCTTCTAGAATCATCTAGAATTAACCCAAAGTGAGTTTTTTAGAATAAACTTGTGCCTTTTTGACTTTTACAGGGGTACGCACCCACCCCTTTACAGAAAGAGCGTGTAGATACGCAGGTAATATGAACAAAGGGTGCGGGCCCGCAGGCAAAAGTGAGAGAAAGTGCGGAACCAGAGCTTTATTGATTTTTATGTCTTTCTCTCATTTGCAAAGCTTGACATGAAGAGCTGAGGTCTGAGACTTGCTTAGGAGGAAAGTATAAGTGATGATAGACCCATACTAACTGCAAATAGTCATGGTGACGATATTTTTGTGTAACACCGACCTTGCAATCAAGGAGTAAAAGGATAAAGTTTCCATAGTATAGTTTGAATATGAAGTCAAAATTAGTGAGTTGCAATTGAAGCTACATCCAACTACATCGCAGGATGTAAGAGACTAGAGGGAGGTTGACCTAAAATTGGTCATGGTTAGCATCTTCACAGCATTAGCGGACTACAACAAGCCGTTGGACGAGAGTATGCAGATTTGGAATTCAGTACAAGAAGATCCAAATATTCAAAAACTGGAGGAGGAGATGAATCAAAACCAACAACAGTTAGATGAAATTCGAGTAGCTGCAAAGACATTACCTATATCGTAGAAGCTCAAAAAAGTCAATGAATAGACGGTGCTACAAAAGAGGATCGAAGAGCTGAAGAGGGAAGAGTAGACATTGATAGAAAGAAATTAGCCTTTGCAAGATGAGGCCCTTCAACTCTCACATATATTGTATGATAAGCTTCAGGAGCTTCAACAAAAGGAGGTGGAATTGCTACAGAAGGCCACAAAGCATGTAACAAAAGAATTGTTCAAGGAAGCACACAACGAGGATAAACAGATGACATAAGTGCTCCAATAGTTCAGCCAGTCCTATAACAACATTGCAGGAAAGATCAGAGGCACACAATATAAGTGACTTGGGATGAGTCATAGGAGAGTCTTGGAGACTTGTTGGGCACAGCCCAACTTGGCTAGATTTTGGGCAACAAACCCGAGTTTTGTGGAGCGTGTATTAGAAAAGATGTCGCGGAGTACGAAGTGGACCAAGCAATGGAGCACAATGAAGATCGCGCAGTATGGGGGCTTCACAGCAGAGCCCCTTCCTTTTTGTAAAAAGGCATATAATATTGTATAAGGTTATGGTTTTGGACCATAGTCCCTTGTGTTTTAGAAACCATGGTATCGGGTCCATGGTAATATAACAATGTAATCCCTCATGTAATAATATATATTGGGATTAATAACAAAGAAGGAGGCATGAAAATTGATCAGAATCTATGTTTATGGTTGTATTTTATTGATCTATACTTCAAAGAAGGGGTGAGGCTCCAAATTTGTGTGCGCAGAGGCCTGGGTTTGTAGCTGAGTGCGCAGACACCCTGCATCTGTGTGTGCGGGGAAGAACTATTTGTTGTACAAATTCTATTACAAGCAACATTTCTTGTGGACATAGTCCCACATTGGGTTGAACCACAGTAAAATATTTGTCTCATGTGTTTATTTTCTTAATATCTGCACTTTATTTTAGTACTGTGAAGTTTATGGATGATTTACTATGTTTAAGTGATGAATAGAATTCTGCAAAGTAATCTATAAGTGAAAAGTAGTTGATATTTGCAAATAAATTTGTAAGTATTAAAACATAAAAGAAAATACAAAAGTGCCACATCGCGACATCCCTCAAGTTGCAGAAACCTGGTTGTGCAACTTCCCATAATCACTTCATGTGAGAATACGATATGCTTGCAGGTCGTCGCCGAGAGGGCTTGTGGTCGAGGGTTTTGTTGGTGCACAGTAAAGTTCGAACCTGGGTAAGCCCAACCTAAGCCAATGGAGCTCATTCAAGTATTCATGCACTCAAATATTTATGATTATTATTTATTCATAAAAATGTTCGTTAATTTATTTTATTATTTTATTGATTCTTTAAGTGTTGGTTGAATTAGTAAAACAACTATTGGCAGAGATTCCAATAGGAAGCTTTGGCATTGACTCAGAGCAAGCTTTATATGTAATTGTGAGACCTTTATTTGAGGTACTTGTCATACTATTATTACTATTAGTTTATGTCACTATTGCTCTGAAATCTACATGGTTAGGATAAGATGTAATTAAATATTGGAAGTTTTTTTTATCTTTTTCTATAAGTTGAATTTCTCATTAGGAAGGAAATTTCTCGTTAGAGATCTATATTTATTTAAGAATTGATATGTAATTATCTGTATGAAATTATATTTGTAATAAATTGGTTATCTAACCAAATTTGTGGATTGTCTTAACTGCATGACTATTGGCTCAAAACGTATATCCCATTATAATTTTGTTGGAATTTTTAGTCTTTTGCATTATAGAAATTATATTTTTATGTTTATTTATTTTAGGCTAATCAAAATTAATGCAGAGGCATCCCCAAAAAATCTAATTGACTGAGAGGTCAAAATTTATTTACCATAGGAGTTGGTTCCTCAATGAGTAGATCGTTAGGATATAATTGGTTTTGTTTGTCATGTAATGCATCAAAATTAGCTAACTATCGTAATTTGTTCAATAATGCCCATATTGGTCCATCTGATCCTATCTTTGAGGATCTAGACTAGAACTATGTATTCATATAATTAGTTTGTTGGCATTTTTAGTTTTGTGCATTATAGAAATTAAATTTTTTATGAGTATTTATTTTAAGCTAATCAGAATTGATGTAGGGGCATCCAAAAAAAACACAATTGACTGAGAGGTCAAAATTTCTTTACCAGAGGAGTTAGTTCCGTAATGAGTGGATTGTTAGGATAGAATTTTTTTTGTTCCAAATTGGTTCATTTGATCCTATGTTCAAGGACCTAGACCAGAACTATGTATTTATATAATTATTGATTTAATAATAATCATGGAGGGAGGGAGTGTGAAGTGTGGAGTGTGGTGAGAGTGATTTCCTAGAAAAGATTATAAACCAGTCCTTTTGTAACCTTTATTTACATTCTGCATACATATATATAATATAACAATGCGGGGGTTTGTGTATAGCCAAGATTTGTTTGAATTCCAATAACAAGAGATGGAGGTAGGTTGGTTATCACTTAATACTTGCATGAGTTGAGAAATGGTGGAGGAGAGGGCACAATAATAACTAAAGCGAGTCAAAGCACATACATGGAGGACACGACACTTAGTTTTTTTCTAAATTTTCAATGGTAGTTTGTTTGTTGATGGAGGTTGGGAGTCAAAGTTGATTATCTATTAACAAGGATTTATCATTTGATAGGGGATGAGCTGACGTGTCCCGGGATTTCTTCCCTGGATGATAGAAGAAGAGCACACAAAGGGATTAAGTAGGATGATAATGACCAAACTAACATGTGAGGTCATCCAATAAAATGAGGTTGGGGTGATGCAAAGTACATTCATTGGAGAGAAGTTTGACAAGGGGACTTGCTAGTACCGTTGACTCTGCCTGGAAGTCAATGTGTGTGCACTTTGGGAAAGGCCTAGGGACAACAACTAACGAAGGCCAAAATCGACACTTGATCGAAAAATCTCAATGTCTATCTCTAAGAGGTTTCCCTTTCGGTGCACTTTGGAATAGCTAGGGTGACATAAGCTCGAGCTGACATGTACAAGTTGAAGAAATATAGGAGTCAGGAGCTAGTTTTTAAGGTGTGGTCATATTACATAGAGCAAGAGGTAGTGTAAGCATCATGAGTTGTAAAGTGGAGTTGTGTGGGTTATAATAGATGTTAAAAATGCTACAACTATTAGAATAAAATGTTTAAGTGATGATTTTAAATAAAGGTAAGCCCCTCATATTTTGAATATTGTTATGAGGCTCAACTATGGTGGTTTTGTTGGTAACATTTGGGTTATATATATATATATATATATATATATATATATATATATATATATATATAATATATATATATATATATATTATATATATATAGATTTATAAACCAATATCGGTTGCAATGATTAGTTTAGACTTTGGGCATAAAAAGGGGATTTTTTAGGTCTATCCCAATATATATATATATATATATATATATATATATATATATATATATATATATATATATATATATATATAATATATATTTAAAAAGGTTAAGGCCTGCACCATTTGGTATTAGAGTAGATCATGCATATGCTCTAAGAACAAGTAATTGACCATGGCACACATAATTGGTCAAGGTGCTACAGGTGTGGCAAGCTTGGACACATGGCATATGAATTTACAGAAAATAGAGATGTAGGCTAGAGAAGTGTTTTTTTTTCCCTAGCAGAATAAGGGGAAAAAATGTATAAGAGGCATAAAATGTACCAGAGACACGAGAGTCTGAATTGCTTAAGAAAGTGTTGTTGAAACTAGATAAGGAATTTGTTGATCCAGCTCAGAGAAAGACATTATGGGGACTGTTTTCAAAATCCAAGGGGAAATGTTGCAAGGTTGTGATCAATAGTGGCAACACAAAAAACTTGGATTTTATAGAAGTGGTGGAGAAGCTGAAATTAGAGAAGATAAAGCATCCAATGCCTTATAAGATGTCATCACTTCAAAAGGGTCATCAGTTGTTGGTGAATGAATAGTGTGAAGTGAAGTTGTAGATAGGTGGCTACAAGGATAAAATCATGTGTGATATAATGCCCATGGATGTGTTCCATGTTTTATTGGGTAGACCGTGACAGTTTGACATAGGTGTTGTGCATGATGAGAAGAAGAATGACTGCAAACTCTAGAAGGATGGCATAAACCATAATCTATTTCGATTGCAAGAAGAGGGTACAACCGAGAGTAATGACTCCAAGACATTGTTGTTGAGTGGAAAAGAAATTTTATAGTAGATAGAAGGTAATGAAGTAAGCTTTTCTTTGGTATGCAAACCTAGGGTAATTCTTACTTCCACTACTATGACTAATTTGACTTTTGATATTTAAGATATGTTGAATGAGTATAGTGACATCATAGTGGATGAATTGACTAATGAGTTTCCACATGTGAGGAGTGTAAGACACCATATTGACTTGATACCAGGAGAAAATATGCCAAATAAAGTTGCATACAGAATGACCCCTTAGGAGAATGAAGAAATTAGAAAGAAATTGTAGGAGTTGTTTATAAATGATTGATCAGAGAGAGCCTTAGTCCATGTGAAATACCTACAAGGTTGAGTCCTAAGAAAGATGGAGGTTGGCCTATGTGTATAGACTCCAAAGCATTGAACAATATCAGAATCAGGTACAAATTATGTTTACCTGAGATAGATCATTTGTTGGACTATTTGAGTGGTGCTAGTTGTTTCTACCAGATTGATCTGAAGAGTGGGTACCATCATGTCAGGATTAGAAAGGGAGATGAGTGGAATATAACCTTTAAAACCAACAATAAGTTGTATAAATGGTTGGGCATGCTATTTGGGTTTTCCACTGCACCAAGTACTTTTATGAGATTGATGAATGAGGAATTAAAGGAATTCATACGAAATTTTGTAATTGTGTATTTATATGACATCTTAGTTTACATTTAGTCCAAATAAGAGCACTTGAGGAACTTGATGTATGTATTAGAGAAGCTACAATAGGAGAATTTCCTGATTAATTTGAAGAAACATGAATTCCTAAAGACAAGGCTTGTATACTTAGGCTATGTTATATCTAAATATTGTTTGAAGATGGATCCTGAGAAGGTAAGGGCTATTGTTGATTGTCCCTCTCCTAAAATTATTTTTGAAGCTAGAAGTTTTCATGGTTTGCTTGTTTTTTACAGGAATTTCAGCAAGATGACTACTACAATTGTGGAAACCATAAAGAAAGACAAATCGCCATTCCAATAGAATGTTGAAGTAGAAAAAGGTTTTTAAGTTGTCTTAGAAGAATATCACAAAACATTCTATATTGATCTCTCTATATTTCAACAATCCTTTGCAAGTGAAGTGAGATGCTAGTGCAAAAGCAATTGACATTTCATTAAGTCAAGAGGATAAGCCCATAACATATTTCAATGATAATTTGAATGAGTCAAGGATGAAGTATACATGTTATGAAAATGAGTTTTATGTTTTGGTACAATTTTTAAAGAAATGGAGGCATTATTTAATGTCGAAAGAATTTGTTTTATATACATATAATCATGCTCTATACTACAATATGTAGCAGCCTAAATTGATTCAAAATCATGTTAAGTGGATTTGATATCTCCAAAATTTCACTTTTGTTTTGAAGCACATTAGTGGCCAAGCTAATAAAATTGTTGATATGTTAAGTAGGAGGAATTTGATTATGAAATAAAGTCAAGTTCAATTCATGGGGTTCAACTTCATGGAATTGTATGAGGAAGACACTAATTTTAAGGAGGCTTACAAAGCTTGTAAAAACACATCTATCCAAGATAGAAATTTGTGGCTTGATTATATGATTTAGGAAGGATTATTGTTAAAAAATAATCAACTCTGCATTCCAAAATGTTCAATGAAGGAGAATTTAATTAAATAAAAGCATAGTGTAGGTATTGCATAACACTTTAGCCATGAAAATAAATATGAGCAGTTGAAGCATTTTTACTATTGGCCAAAGATGACAACTAATGTATAGAAGTTTGTGAGCATTTGTAGAATTTTCTAGCATGCAAAAGGAAAGACGCAGGTCAGCACGGAGTTTGTATTAGGTTTGACAAAAGCACAAAAGGGTATGCAATCTTTGTTATAGTGGATAGATTTTAAAAAATGGCCCATTTCATCCCTTGTTTTAAAACCGTCGATAATACCCATGTTGATAATTTTTTCTTTAAAGAAGTGGTGAGACTACATGGAGTGCGTAAGAGAATTATTTCAAATAGGGATGCGAGATTCTTGGGGAATTTCTAGAGGACTTTATGGAAGAATTTTGGAACTAAGTTGAGATTTAGTTCAACCTATCACTGTCAAACTGAAGATTGAAGTAGTTAATAGAAGTTTGGGGAATATTTTGAGAAGCTAGGTTGGAGACCAACCCAAGCAATGCGATCAACTGCTTTTCCATACTAAATTTTCCTATAATGATTCTCCAAAAAGAAGAACTGATCAGATTCCTTTTTAGATTATGTATGGGATGCATCCATGTGGAGTATATGAACTCAGAAACTTGGGAAGACAAAAACAAAGGAGTGCAGAAGGAGAATATTTTGTTATAGATATACGAGAGATCCATGATCAATTGAAACAAAGAATATAAGAAAGAAACCACAAATATAAGTCCAGAGAAAATATCAAGAGGAGAGAATAAAGCTTTGAAGTGGGAGATTTAATGTTGTCACATTTCATAAAAGAAATATTTCCTAAAAGAGAATAAAATAAATTATAATTAAAGAAAATTGGTCCTTATAAGAACCTTTGGAAATTTTTAGCAAATGCATATGAGATAGAGATTCCACTAGGGATTGGAATCTCTCCCATATTCAATGTTGCATACCTATATAAGTATCAGCCAGGAGAAGAAGTAGAGATAGTAGCTAATAGCCAACAAAAACCAATTCAGTGGCAAAAGAAACCAACAAAAGATCCTTTGCAGTCAAAGATGATTTGAGATAAGAGATTGATTAAGAAGACCAGGGGCAAAGAATACTATGAGTATTTGGTTAAGTGGAAGGACCATGCAATGGCTGGTACAACTTGGATGACTACCACATTACTACAAAAAAGTGGTAAAATTGTTGAAGAACCCATGGGAAAGAGCTTATTAATTATTTGTTCCTTGGGAGTATGATGCAGGGGCATCCATAAAAAATCCAATTGACCGAGAGGTCAATTTTTTTTACTAGAGGAGTTGTTTCCTCACTGACTGGATTGTTAGGATATAATTTGTTTTTTTCTCCATGTAATGCATCAAAATTATCTAATTGTTGAAATTTGTTCAATAATGCCCAAATTGGCCCATCTGACCTATCTTTGAGGATATGGATCGACACTATGTATTCATATAATTATTTCTTTAATAATAATCAAATAGCGAGAAAGTGTGGAGTGTGGCAAGAGTGATTTTCTAGACAATATTATAAACCAGTCCTTCGACAACCTTTATTTCCATTCTTTAATTGTGCACACACACACACACATGCACATATTACAACATTGCAAGGATCTGTGTACAACCAAGATTTGTATGAATTCCTGCAACAAGAGATGGAGGAAGGTCCTTCATCACTTAGCACCTACATGAGTAGAGAAATGGAAAAGGAGAGGCAACAATAATAACCAGAGCAAGTCAGAGTGCATATGTGGAGGACATGACACTCAGTTTTCTTTTAACATTTCGAGGGGAGTTCATCTGTTGATAGGGTCTGGGAGACAAATTTGATTTATGTTAACAAGGATTCATTAGTTGACATTGGTTGGGTTGATGTGTCCTAGGAGTTCTTCCCCAAATGATCAAAGAAGAGCACACAAATAGAACAATGAGGCTGTTGAGGACCAAGTTGACATGTGAGGTTATCCAATAAAAAGGAGGTCAACATGTTGTGGATTACTATCATTGGAGAGTGAGTATGACAAGGGGACCCTCCAGTACTACATACTCCTCCTAGAGGCGAGTGCATGTGTTCTTTGGAAAATACCAGGGGATGACAACTAATGGAGGTCAGGATCAACACTTGATGGAAAAAGTTTGAAGTATATCTCCCATAGGTTTTTGCATGAGCGAAATTTGGAACAGTTATGGTGATATAAGCTCAAGCTTACATGTATAAGTTGGAAAAGTAGAGGAGTTGGGACCCATGTTTTGAGGTGTGGTCATATTGCATAGAGCGGGAGGTAGTGTAAGCATTAGGAGTTGTAAGTCGGGTAATGTGGGTTATAATATCTGTTAACAAAGTTGTGACTATTATAATAAAAGGTTTAAGCATTGGTTTTAAATAAATGTAATCCCCTCCTCTTTTGAATGTTGTTATGAGGCTCAGTTATAATGGTTTTGTTGATACAATTTGGGTTACTTATATTATATATATTTAAACCAATTTGGGTTGCGACAATTATTTTTAGATTTTGGGCATGATAGAGGTAATTTTAACTTGTTCTAAAGTGAATACCAACACTAAATAACTCATGACATCAGAAGATCTTATGTCATAAAGAAACTATAGATAAAAATTCAATTGAATTCCTTCTCTTAGTCATACCTTATCTACTATAGGAGTGTTCACTTTTTACTCTCCTTCTGTACCAGGTCACTCTTTGCTTAATTGTCCAAGGTTCTAGTTTATCTCTCTGGGTTGACCCCCTTATTTATTATTTTTTACTTTTTCCTTTTCTAAAGATGCCATAGGCATTCCCACTTGCTTATTCTCACATGATGTACGTTAGTCCCAATGACATTGTTTTTTTTATGGATATTTCTTATACACTGAATATTTTTATTTTATGGATATTTCTTATACACTGAATATTTTTATCCCATAAATTATCTATTGCAAGTTTCTAATCACTAATGTAGAATTATGCAATATTCAATACTAGCCATACATTATTATGAAATGAAATTGATTTCCCGGAATCTGATTTTGAAAAACCCTAATCTCCATAAGGTTTGGAAGGTATTTGTAAATTGTAGCCTTTATTCTTAACCATTCATACTATATGGATTGATTTGGAAATTTTTCCTTGTGGGACATCCCTTTTTCTGGAATGGAGTGCACTTTTTTTGCAACAACTTGCATGATTCAAACGTCACTGCAACTCTCTCTCAAAATGGTCACTTGGAATTGTTTTGAAGCTCGTTAAAGTAGGTTGATATTGTTCCCTACGTTGTTGAAAGGAAGAGCATGTTAGAGTTTTTTATTTTTATTTTTCTTTTTGATGGTGTTATTGGAGATTCAAAGAATCTAGAATCTAGATGGTAGTGATATAAAATCCTTCTTTGCCTCCATAAATCTCAAAGAGTACCTCTGTCATGATACACTTGTTCCTAAAATGCTCTAAGTTTCCACACATTCTTTCTAGGTTTTCCCTCCTTTTTTTATAAATTCAATTATTGAAATTAGTTTTTATGAACAAATAATTCTATATTTGTCTAGTTAGATATGCATCTTGAGTTGGCACCATCTTATGAAATTTTTTGAGAAGATAATACGAAATGTGTTGTCTTACATATAAGACACCATATGACAAGGAAAAAAATAGTTGGAAAAATCGTTAACTGTGAACGGTGGTACAATCATTGAATGGAATATTTACCATACAAATAATCTCTTTGACAAAATATGAGCCTCTAAAATATTTATTAGAATTATTCAATTTGTTTGACCAAATTAACTATTGAATAATGTTTAGATCACAATTTAGATTATCATGTTTTAGTTTTGGAAAAATATTGGTATCTCTCCATTCATTAATGTCTTCCACTTTTTACTCTAACAAGCTGAAATATGTGAATTGTGAGAAAAACAAGAGGTCCCAAAACTCAAAAAATAAAAAACATCTAAGATGTGCAAACATATTAGTAATGTGTGGGTCATTCAATGGAGCCTTGTATACATAGTTGGAATATTTGTAAGTTTAGAAAATGAAGAGGTATGCAATTCAATTTTGCACTAGAAAATAAATGAGTATAGGATCTTCTACATCTATAAAAATTAAAATGATTGGTTTATTATTTTAGCACTAGGTTTATAAGTTCACAAAGGTTCAAAATGTTTTGTGAATCAATTGAAAACTTCATTTAGAAAGAGTGAATGGTTAATTATTGGGATATGTTAAAAAAAATTATGAAAGGGTAGCATAAGGCTTAGAAACATTTCAAAAGAGTTTATTTATGTTATACCTAAGTTTACTCTAATTTTTGAAGAAAATCGGAGTCAATCAAATGCATGTAGGCTGCGCTACAAAATATTTTTTTAGCGCCTATAGCGGGCGCTACGAAAATATTTTGTAGCGCCTGTAGGTTGTGCTACATTGCAAAAGTAAAAGCTTTTTAACCGCCTTTTGGATCATTTTAAGTGTCCAAACCGTTTTTCAAGAAGCCTAACTCTTGTTATGAGTTTATGTGATGTTTGGAGGAGTTTCCAATCATTAGAGGAGTATTTTAGAGCTAAAAGTTAAAAACTGCAGCTATTTGTAAAAGAATCATTTCCAACATTTCCAAGAAACCAGTTTGCAATGCACACAGGATTTTTAAGCAATGTTTACAGCACGTGACTAGGTTGAGTGTAGTTGCAGTTGAGAAATGGGAAAGTCGAGTCATATAAAGAAGTATGATATAGATGGCATATAATGGTTCCAGGCCTATGAAGAACTCATACCAGTTTTCACCAACGCAGGATGGGATCCAATTTTTCATCATTTTAATGGATACAATTTGAGTTGGTGTCATGATTTTATTCATTCCTTTGATGGAAGCACAAATAGGGCCAGGGACATGCAATTTAAAGTGAAATAAATTACATAGGAACTAAGTTTACCAACTAAATGGGATAAGTGGTTTAAGAACTAATGACAACACTTTGTTTTTTCATGTTTTAGTCACCGTGTTCAAACAAAGATTCCAAGCAGGTGGTGATGAATTTAAAAAACCAAAAATAGGTTTTTTCAGGAATATACTTATTTAAGAAAAACTATTTAATATTGTACCCAACCATCATGGTTTGGAAAATATAGAGGAATATCTGAGGCCTATTTTTCCATATTTTGTAATTCTATTTTTTCTTTTCCAGCCATTATTTTCAAACAACGTTTGATATATTTGAATGTATCATTGAGACTTATTTTTCCATATTTTACAAAATTTAGTTTCCTATATAATGCCAAGTCAGCCGCTGAAGGCCACCTCACCAATTCGATTTGGGGATCATATATTATCTCCTCCTTGATTATTTAAAACAAAAAAACTAAATATGGGTGAAGAGGTTTTTAGATCCATTTCTTTTGGATCTTGATGATTATTGTAATTAAGACTTTCCACATATTGTGGATCTAAAACCTATGTAGTGTTTCTATAAATTAAATGTAAAATGAGGACAAGGGTTGGATTCTGAAACAAAATATATTGGGATGGGGTCCCTGGGGTTAAATTTTGTATTTCTTTTTTGTATAATGAAAAGTCTCTGCAATTTGTGGAAGAGGAGTGTGAAGATAATAAAATTCAAAGGGGCTTTAGTCCCTTAGGTTGTTAAGTGTTAAGAAGGTTTTTAGACCCGCCCATGGTCCAAAAAGCATGGTATTGTAAAAGGAAAAGGCTATAACTAGAAGAGTTATAGTAAGTCTAGGGGGGTAATTGAGGTAGAAGATCATTGTTTGGGAAAGTAAGCTAAAGTAGGAAGGTCTATTTCATGTACTTAGGTGAAGGGGAAGGTTCCTGTAGCTGAGTGCGCAGGGAAGAAGAGTCTGTACTTTGAAGATCACATCTGATAAAGACAGATTTGATCCATACTTTGCATATTTGTTCATCTGTATTTATTTATGCAATTATGTGTGTTCATTCTGTATCTGAAAGTATATGAATAAATTTTTATCTAATGCACGAAAGTGGTAGATCAATATAAATTATGCATGTTATGACTAGTTAATGACATACACAAAGATATAATTGTTGTTGATGAGATTTACTTTTATTAATTGTTCCAGAAGGGTTAGGGTTTGTAAAGAGAGCACTAAGATCTAGAAGCACAAGAACCCATCACACATACCTCTAAATGTAGAAACCTGGTTATGTCATCCCCCAATACTGCTTCAGGTGAGACTGGAGCTTGATCTATGCGGGTTGTCACCAAAAGGTCCAGTGGTTTAGGGTTTTGTTGGTTGGCGCAACTAACTTTGAACATGGGTTAGATCCCATCTAGCCAACAAATGGTTCCGTTTCTAGAACCAAAATCTTGCTGAGGAATGTGTGATAAATGGTTCCCTACTAAGAAAGAAATTGAAAATTGGATCGATTGGAAGCTGCACGCATTCGTATCCCAAGAGAACAGAAATCCGTGCTTATTGAAGGAAGAGTTGATGAATAGATACCTATTCACAAATGAACATGAAATATTCTTCTACTCTTTTCCCTATGAATTTCACGAGTGGTCGTCCAAATTGGCGGATTGTCAGGGCACATGGAAGCTTCACAACCCTATTGTGTGGACCCTAGCACTAGTGAAGTGCTTGGAGGCTTCAAAAAATAACATCATTCGGGTTTTCAACCACTAGATCAATCATATTCTGGAAGGATTCATCACTAGGTCCGCGATCGATATCTCTACCAGCTATAGTGAAGTAGAGGGCAGGTTCTTCAAGGGACCAAGAGGTAAGTACCTGAAATCTCAAAAGACATGGATTAAGATGCTATTGTACGAAAATTGGGTTATGCCTTTAAATTGATGTTTGGGACTACGTGAAGTGGGAGAGAATTTAGAAGGAACGAAGAATCAGACTCTGAATACAGTCCGTTGTTGGGATCTCTTCATAGTGATGACAAAGGTAATATTTTGAGAACACCGCGAAGTGCACTATGGATAGTAAGTCAAGGTATAACAGGGATACCTTATCCATCCACTCCACCCCCATCTCCACCTCTGCCTCACACACCTACACCTCCACCTCCACCTCCACCCCACCTCAACCATTTAGCATGGTGAACACGATGAAGATTTTAGTATTTAGGGGTTTGGTAACTGAAGACCTCGAAAAATTTTGGTTCATCATAGATATTGTATGGAAGGTACAACAAATTGATGATGACAATATGAAGAAAGCATAACTAGTCATAGTGATGCAAGATAGAGCACTAAGTTGGTACATCAAGTTCTACATAGATAAGCCTAACGTGACTATGTTAGAATCCCAACAAGCACTGAACAATGAATTCAAGAAGCCCAAATCTCAGGCCTAGTTTGTGACAGAGCTTAAGGAGATTCAGTAGAGGATAAATGAGACTGTGTGGGACTTCAATCAAAGATTAAAGTGTCATATTCAATAGGTTAATAACAACTACATATACTCATCATAGAGACTGGTACATTGATTCACTCCTACACCATCTAAGATTACCATTGTCGCAATAGAAAATAGGAACACAAGTAGAAGCAATGGAGATCACCATGAGATGAGAATATTCACCAGTGCATGACATGAATATAGGGGTACAACAGATTTAGTCGTAGTTGGCGAGTTTGCACATGAAGTTATAGAGCCTTATGAAGGGCAAGGAAGTCTAGCTTGAGGTGCACACAGAAGTTTGGTGCCTAAAGTGTAAAGGCCATGGTAATGATAAGGACCACTATCTAGTCTATCGGAACTACCTCATTGGGGGAGGTCCTGATCCGATAAAGCCAAAAAATATCACTGGACCAAGTGCAGGGGTAGCCTTATGGTGTACTATCTGTTAGATAGCTGGGAAGCATGCGACCAACAACTGTCATCTCCTACAAAAGTTTGTGAAAACTCCGTAGTATTTATTTTGTACATTCTTTAAATCATTTGGACATGTTGAGCACAACTTCCGAAGCTATGAACTGATGATGGAGTAGACTCTTACCTATAGAATGCAGGCAAAAAATAAACCTTAGGATCAAGGCACAGGTGCAGCGCACGGAGGATTCTAGTGCCGAGGAAGAGGACAAGGAGGAGGGGCTAAAAGGGGTTGCATACAAGTCATTTGTTATAATTGTGGAGAAGCAGGAAATTTTGTGTGCGACCGTCAGAACCCAATGTAGCCCTCCTATCAATATTATCGATAGTTTGATCATGTTATAGAATATGTCCCGGTACTAATAGCCAAGATGCAGGAGAAAAAGGCTCAAACACCTACGCAGAATATTCAAATGATGAGGGCGGAGCATCACGTAGAAGAGCCTAGCATTAATATAGTGACATGAAGTGGTATTGACACTGGAGAAGATAAAGGAAAGCAACCAGAAACTAAAGGTTGGGTACGCAAGGCTGCCGAGAAGAGAGTTCGATTCGATCTAAATCGGGCTAAGAAAACCTTTATGGAAGCCAAAAAGAACTTCATTGAGGCCTCTACCTCAGAAATTCAGGAGAAGTCTGGTGGAAACAATGAAGTGCAAGACGTAGACCCTTCGCTACTAGCTACCTTTCTGAAGACTTGTATGAAGTTGTTGCAGGATAGAAAGGCAGTATAAGGTCTCCAAGAGTTAATTGATAATTGTACAAGTAAGGTCAAGACTCCTTCATAACAACATGTCATATGAAAAGTGGGTGAAAGAAAGAAACGAACATGTCGCGAAATGAGGCTAACTACACAAATCAGAGAGTACAAAATGGAATAGGTAATTCTCAATCTAGGATCTGATGTGAATGTGCTACCAAAAAAAACTTCGAAAATAATGGGAAGACCTACACTATAGTGGTCTCCTATCCAGATACTCATGTCAAATAAATGAAAGTTCATTCCTATGGGGCGCCTGTATGGGGTTAGGGTGGATATTGAAGGGGAGAGTGCCCTAGCCAACTTTGAAGTGATCGAGATAGTGGATGATAGTAATCCTTACCCTACGCTATTAGGAATTGATTGAGCCTTCAACATTGACACTGTCATTAGTCTTAAGAAGCACAGGATGACATTTGAGAGGAAGGCACTTCGAGTTATTGTTCCATTGGATCCAACTCAAGGTGTGTGATACATGGAACTAGTTCACGATTATCAAGAAGAGGACAATATGGATCAGATATATAAGATCACTACGCATGATGAGGACTGGATCAATCCTATAGCAGATGGATAAATTACATGGAATAGAGATAGCTCTTGCACCTCATATTCCGACGAGGAACTTGAGCATTGGCATAATGGATTACATAAAGTCTTCTCACTACACTACAACATGTTGACAAAATTGCTTTGCTGCATATCCACGGAGGTACAAAATCTAACTCATTGTTATATTTTAGATGATGTTAAACTATTTTTGGATAAGTTTGAAAGGGAGGTTCCAAAAGAGCATAGGTTATAGGCACTAGATCTAGCACTGCGCACTATGTCTACATGTTGGTGGGGTACACATAAGGACAACTTCATTGATTGGAAAGACTACAGGCGAATAATGAAGTTGAGGTTCAGGTACGCAAATACTTGTATGATAGAGAAATACACTGTTGGAAATAATACTAAGAGGGGGGGTGAATCAATATTATCAAATCAATTAATTTTCATTTCACAATCAGATTTGTATACACTACTTCAGTTATGGGAAACTGCATATATACGCAACTGTGTCTAAAGAAACCAGCATATATAAGTAAACCTATGATTCATTAAATGTTGATCTTTAATCAGTGCATCAGAACTTCATTAACCTTAAAACAGGTGTTGTAAAATAGAACAGATCATCACACACATAAACACAAGATATAAGGTGGAAACGCAATGTGGGTGAAAACCACCTGCTGCAATTCGTCTCTATCTTCTTTTAATAAAAAAAAATTCTTCTTACAATATATCTGTATTGGTGCAGTCTTATACCAGTACGCAAGATTCTACTTGCAGAAGGCTACAACCTTATCTCGTTCTCCAGCTTCTCCTGGAAAGGAGCTACAACCCCCTTAGCTCTTGTACTAGCTGATGTACTAGTACGTAGGTGCTGACCTAGAGAAGGATATAACGTTCTCTTTCTTTCAGGGACCATGTTTCATAAATTTTCAGACTGGATCCATCAATGACAATAATCAAACATCAAATACCTCTACATCAACCAATCTCCTTTTCTTCAATCAAAACTGAATCAAACAATTACTTCTCTGAATGCTGTAACCAGAATACATTAACAATAACCAGAAACCAATCCTGAACCTAGAACACTGCAACAATAAACAGAAGTAGATAAAACATATTTCATGAGACGTACACAACTTCAATATGCGAAACCTATGTGCATACGCTTCTGTATTAAGGAACACCTGTGTGTATACGCGCCTTTGCAATGTTGAACCTGTGTATAGATCTATAAAAGATAATTTACCCTTTTCAAATATTCAGACATTAGTTATATCCAAATTATCAGATTTATAGATCAAGTCATGCGCCAAATATAACAGATCAAAAATCACACAAAGATACTTCTCTTCAAGCCTTAAGATCTTAACCCTTCAATAGAACTTATCCTTTTTCTAACGCTTAGGTTCCTCCTTGATTCATATCCAACTATGCACCATAACCCAATGACTAGTATTCTAGATCTTGCTCTTCATAAGATATTCAATACTTAAGTGAATCACTTTGCCTAAGGATCTCCTTCCCCTTTTATAGTCTTAGGCCTTACTCAATACCACGGTCCAAAACCACTTAGAACCAATACTATGGTCCCAATACCTGGGTTCATCACGTCAAACAAGATACCATGGACCAAAGTCATAGGTCCAATTACCAAGGACAAAATACAATGGACTAAAAAATATGTTTTCCCACACGTACGTGTTTTTCTGTGCATGAAAGTGTGTGAATACGTATACGTGCCTTTTGATCATCGAACCCGTGTGTATACGCGACTTGGTTAAAAGGAACCTACGTATATCTCTTTTTCTTTCATTCTGAGAGCCTGAATTGTGATCTGTCATTTTAGTGAGTTGCCATCAAGGACAACACCTGTGTCATATAGCTGAACCTGTGTCATAATGCCAACAATCTCCCCCTTTGGACTTGATGGCAACGCTAAGTAACTCAAAGTCATTCTCCCCCCTTGTCATCAAGTGTAAAGGGTTATACTTCCCCTGAGTACATGCTGAAATCTCTGCTCTAATGTTCCCCCTGACTGTAGGCAAGGTCTACAAGAAGATGTTCTACAAGAAGAACCATGACTTTATACATCATAAATCACCTTCCTATCAGCAAAGACTCATACATACATCCATCTCCCAACCAAGTGGGGATATACCAATATTGACTCATCCACCCAACCAAGTGGGAATACATCAAACGCTTACACATGATAAAACAAGAACATTACATCATCCATCCCAGGCATAGTGGGGAAACCAAAGTAGGCCGTTACATGACCTTAATAAGAAAAGAAATACATGACATAGAGACAAAATATGTACAACAAGACTATGATAGTCATCAACAACTATCATCAACAGCATCAGTCAATCATCATTTAGACCAGAAACCATGTTCTCCCTCTGCACCTGTTCCACCTGAAACCAAAAACAACTGTGAATCTTGAACAAAGATCTTCTAAGATAATGCCAACAATGCATTATTAGAAGTATATATGCTCCCCCTGAACATGTGCCAGATGGTCTCTGCCAGAACCATATCATACTCTTTTCATCCTGAGCCTGGCCCACTGTTGTCTTCAAATCAACATATATACGACTGTATCCATAGAAACCAACGTATGTATGCGGATGCTCCACATGAAACTCACGTACAACTACTTTTCTCTGAAACAGAAAAGTTTCAACAGCAAGATGATGCATCAGCTACTCCTAGCTTCTAGATGAGGTATTCAAATGTCTCCCTGGGTAGTGGTTTGATGAGTATATCAGCAACCTGTTCCTTGGAGGGAACATACTCCAATTTGACCTTTTTTTCAAGCACTTGTTCTCGAAGAAAATGATATTCGATAGGTATGTGCTTGGTCTTTGAATGCATGACAAGATTCTTTGAATTACTGATTGCACTTGTATTATCACATAAAATGGAGATAGGTGGAGTACAAGTGATTTGAAAATCTTGCAAAGTTTGCATCATCCCAAGGAGCTATGTGTAGCAAGATGCAGCAACCACATATTCCGCTTCAACTGTAGATAACACAATTGAACTTTGTTTCTTGCTGAAGCAAGATACTAATCTGGGACCCATAAAGAATGCACCACCACTAGTGCTTTTTCTGTCATCCACGTTTCCTGCCCAATCTGCAACTGTATATGCATGAAGTGTGAGGTTTGTATCTCTAGGATACCATAAGCCATAGTTTTGTGTTCCTTGAAGATATTTGAAAATCCTTTTAACCACCTGAAGGTGTGCTTCTTTTGGATTTGCTTGGAATCTTCTAACTATTCCCACTACATGAATGATGTCTGGTCGGGTACCTGTCAGATAGAGAAGACTACCAATCATGGATCTATAGGTTGGTTGATGTACTACTACTGAATCGTCATTTGCACTGAGTCTACATCCTGTTACCATAAGGGTACATACTAGTTTCGAATCTTCCATGCCATATTTCTTCAAGATCTACTTGAGGTACTTGGTTTGTGATAAAAAGATACCGTCTTTATTTTTTTGGACTTTTAAACCAAGAAAATATGTCAGCTCACCAAGCAAGGACATTTCAAATTCTTTATGCATCACCAAAGCAAAGTTTTGACTCATGGCTTCTTCGTTGCTACCAAATATGATATCATCAACAGACACAACAAGTATTAGCAATTTATCATTATCAATTTTTATATATAGATTGCTATCTGCTGACCCTTTTGAAAAACCTTGTTGATGGAGGTATTTGTCCAGACGATAATACCAAGCCCTTGGAACCTAATGAAGAGCATAGAGTGCCTTCTTAAGTCTGCATACAAATTTTGGATCATTTCCAAGGATGAATCCATTTGGTTGCTCAATATACACTTCTTCTTCTAAGTCTCCATTTAAAAAGGCAAATTTCACATCCATTTGAAATGCTTTGAACTTCTAATAGCTAGAAAGAGAAAGGAACATTCTTATGGCTTCAAGTCTAGCAACCAGTGAAAAAGTTTCTTTAAAGCCTATACCTTCTTGTTGAGCATACGCTTTACAAACAAGTCTGACCTTGTTTCTAATAACATCTCCATTTTCATTCAGCTTGTTTTTGAATATCCATTTGGTCCCTACGACATTCTTATCATTTGGTCTTGGAACCAACTCCCAAGTGTTATTCTTTTCAATCTAATCAAGTTCTTCATTCATGGCCTTGACCCAACATTCATATTTGCATGCTTGACTTACATTTCGTGGTTCAGTGAAGGAGAGTAATGCTAGATAACTTGAAGCTTCTGAAATAGTTCTTCTTGTTTGTACACCTGCCTCTTTCTGCCCCAAAATTTGAGTCTCTGGATGATTCTTCTCGACATACCTGGATGGAGTCTTTTCTTCTACCCTTATCTGTTCTTTTGGTGCCTCATATGTTTCTTCTTCATCATAAGTCTAATTTGATGTTGAAGGATAGTCCTCATCATTTTCGAAATCTTTGGATTTTACTTGCCTAGGAATACTTCCTTCTTCATTAACCACTACATCAATACTTTCAACAATTTTTCCAAGTCTTTTATTGTAACGCTTATATCCTTTGCTGTGGGGAGAGTAACCAAGGAGAATGCCTTCATTTTCTCTAGGTTCAAACTTGCCAAGGTTTCATCAGTCCTTTTGATGTAACTTTTGCTCCCAAAAATTTTGAAGTATTTTACCATAGGAGTCTTACCATACCAAAGTTCATGAGGGGTCTGAGTGTTGTTTACCTGGAAATTTGTCTTGTTGAGAATAGTAATGGAAGCAAATGCAACTTCACCCCATAAGGTTGTAGGAGTTCCAGACTCATCAAGCATAGCACGAGCCATTTGGTGAACCATTTTGTTCATCCTTTCTACTACTCCATTTTGCTGAGGAGTCCTTCGGGTAGAGAATTCCCTTCTTATTCAATTTTATTCATAAAAATCGAAGAATTCATCTGAGGTAAATTCCCCTCCTTGATCAAACCTGGGGCATTTGATTTTGCGATCTGATTCGTTTTCAACCAAGGGTTTGAATGCTTTGAACTTTTCGAAAGCTTCGTCTTTATGCTTCAGGAGTCCTATCTAACACATCCTGGAAAAGTCATCAATGAATAATATGAAGTATTCTTCTCCTCGAGGTGACCCTTTCCTGGATGGACCACATACATCAGTATGGACAAGTTCAAGTGGCTTACTAGTTGATCCTTCCTTCTCAAGAAAATTAGTTCTAGTTTGCTTACCAAACTGACATGATTTGCATATTGTATTGTCTAGAATTCTGATGCCAGGGAGATCATGAGCGACCTAATATTTGCATGATTTCCTTATCTGAGAGAAGCCTAGATGTCCCAATCTTCTGTGCCATAGCCAGTGTTCATCATTCTTTCTTAGATAGCATTGTTGTTGTCCTCCCTTGAGTATGTATAAATTATTAGGAGTTCTTATGCCTTTGATCATTGTTTCTCCTGTATCAAGCTCACGAACAATACATCCATTTGATCGAAATATTACCTCATTTCCTTGATCACACATTTGACTGACACTCAATAGATTATGCTTTAAGCCATCAACATACATGACATTTCTAACTTTGACCTTTTCTTTCAAAAGAACAGAACCTTTACCTTTTATGAGTGCAAGGGTGTCATTTCCAAATGAGACCTTCCTTTCCTTTTCTAAAGAACTATATGACTAAAGTTTTTCTTTATCACCTGTCATATGTTTTGAGCATCCACTGTCAATGTACCACTGATTTTCCTGTCCTTCCACATATAAGGCTATACCACATCTTTCTGGTTGCATTTCTTTCTTTCTCGATGTTTTGGGACTTAATGAAGCTTGCTCCTTTTGAGTTGTTTGCCAAAACCTACTCCTGCAGTCAGAATCTTTATGACTGAAGTTGTTACAAATAGAACATTCTATTTCATTTTCAAGAGCATAAAAGTTATTGTAGGTTCTTTTCATGATTCCTGTCACATTCCCTTGATTTCGTGCTTCTCTGGTCATGACGGTCTCGTAGGAAACACATTGAGATGCTTTGTGTCCAAAGTTATGACAAGAGAAACATTTGCCATTGAAGAATTTCCTTCGATTATCAAACATACCGTCCCGATGATTGTAGTTTCCATAGGCATCTATTCTTGAGGCAAATTGAGAATGATTTACCTGTGGTTGGTTGTAGCTTTTGTTCATCCTTGAAGTAGATTGCCCCAGATTTACTTGGTGATATTTGTTTGTCCTTGAAGTAGATTGACCCTGATTTACCTGGTGATCTACTTTTTGTTGTAGATTGTCAACTTGTTCACTTCTCCTTGCTGCATCAAGATAACTTTTGGAGGTGGATGGCTTCTATGCTTGAGATGCTTCTTCAGAATATCTGAGACCTGTATTGATTAGAGGTGAATGCTACACTTTGATAATCTCATCTAAAGTTTCAGATCCTTTAGCAAATATAAGATTAAGAGCATTTTTTTCTCAATATCTTTTCTAAGTCCCACAATTTCACATTCTAACTTTTCATTGTGTTTTTCCCTTTCAGCAAGTTGGAATGTCAGAGTATCTATGATCATAATCTTTTCTTCTAAACAGATTTTAAGTTTATAAATTTCTTCATAGAGATCATCTTCATCTATATCATCCAAGAAATCATCATCTTCAAAAACCATCAACAGTCTATAATCATTACATTGCTCATCTTCATCACTAATTGAAAATCCATCACTGTCTTCATGAGTATAATAGCTCTTCTTACTTACATTATGTTTTCTGTTCCATCTAATTGGTTCCTTACCTTTGTCAAGCTTGTCTTTATGAGGACACTTGGCTGCATAGTGACCAACTCTTCCACAAGCAAAGCATTTGAAAGGTAGCTTACCTCTGAATCTTCCAAAACCCCATTGAAGGTTCTTGACAAAGTTTGATTCTTCCTCTCCTTCCAAAATATGCCCTGAATCATTGTAATCTCCTTTTCCTGAAGCTTTGAATGCGACTTCTCTCCTATCTGATGGTCCCCCTTTTCTCATTTCGAAAGAAGTTAGGATTCTTTGCAGCTGTGACATGGTAATGCTTTGTAGATCCTGCTTTTCTTCTATGGTAGAAAATTTTGATTCAAACTTAGAAGACAAGGATCTTAGCACTTTTTCAACCAAAGTAACTTCTTTTATTTCTTCACCCAAGTTGTTCATATGATTAACAATCTCCTCTATACGTAAGAAATAATTAGCCACACTTTCATCATTGTGCATTCTGAGATTTTCATATTGAATTCTAAAAGTTTGTAGTTTTGCACGTTTTACTTGATCGTCTCCTTCATAACTCAGAATGATCTTGTCCCATATTTCTTTTTCGGTTTTGAGCTGCATAACCTTGACGAATTCTGATTGAGATAAACTCCCTAATAGAGTATTGATAGCCTTTGCATTTGTTTCATACTGTTTCTTACCAGCCGTGTCTGTAGGAGTTGTTGATGCAAATGTGTATCCTGTTTTCACGATATCGCAAACTTCTCTACCAAGATATTGAAGATAGGTTGTGATTCTTACCTTCCAATAGACGAAGTTTCTCCCATCAAAGATTGGTGGCTTGATAGCTGCCTCTTTTTCGTAGTTGCTCATGATGATGGATCTTCCTTCAAGTGATCAAGCTTCTTCTGAAGGACCTGCTCTGATACCAATTGTTTGAAATAATACTGAGAGGGGGGTGAATTAGTATTATCAAATCAATTAATTTTCATTTCACAATCAAATTTGTATACGCTACTTCAGTTATGGGAAACTGCATATATATGCAATTGTGTCTAAAGCAACCAGTGTATATAAGTAAACCTATGATTCATTAAATGTTGATCTTTAATCAATGCATCAAAACTTCATTAACCTTAAAATAGGCGTTGTAAAACAAAATAGATCATCACACACATAAACACAAGATATAAGTTGGAAACCCAATGTGGGTGAAAATTGCTTGCTACAATTCATCTCTATCTTCTTTTAATAAAAAAAACTTCTTTTTACAAAATATTTGTACTGGTGCAGTATTATACCAGTACGCAGGCTTCTACCTACAGAAGGCTACAACCTTCTCTTGTTCTCTAGCTTCTCCTGGAAAGGAGCTACAACCCCCTTAGCTCTTTTACTAGCTGATGTACTAGTACGTAGGTGCTGACCTACAGAAGGCTACAACCTTCTCTTTCTTTCAGGGACCACGTTTCATAAATTTTCAGACTGGATCCATCAATGACAATAATCAAACATCAAATACCTCTGCATCAACCAATCTCCTTTTCTTCAATCAAAACTGAATCAAACAATTACTTCTCTGAATGTTGTAACCAACATACATTAAAAATAACCAGAAACCAATCCTGAACCCAGAACACTGCAACAATAAACAGAAGTAGCTAAAACATATTTCATAAGACGTACGCAACTTCAATATGTGAAACCTACATGTATATGCTTCTTTATTAAGGAAATCTACGTATACGCTTCTTTGAATTACCGAACCTGCATGTATACACGCCTCCGAACCTACGTACAGATCTATAAAAGATAATTTACCCTTTTCAAATATTCAGACATTAGTTATACCCAGATTATCAGATTTATAGATCAAGTCATGCGCCAAATATAATAGATAAAAAATCACACAAAGATACTTCTCTTCAAGCCTTAAGATCTTTACCCTTCAATAGAACTTATCCTTCTTCTAGCACTCAGGTTCCTCCTTGATTTAGATCCAGCTATGCACCATAACCCAATGACCAGTATTCTAGATCTTGCTCTTCATAAAATATTCAATACTTAAGTGAATCACTTTGCCTAAGGATCTCCTTCCACTTTTATAGTCTTAGGCCTTACTCAATACCACGGTCCAAAACCACTTAGAACCAATACTATGGTCCCAATACCTGGGTTCAACACGTCGGATGAGATACCATGGACCAAAGTCATAGGTCCAATTACCAAGGACAAAATACCATGGAATAAAAAATAAGTTTTCCCATACGTACGCATTTTTTCGTGTATGAAAATGCTTACATACGTATATGCACCTTTTGATCGTCAAACCGCGTGTATACGTGACTTGGTTAAGAGGTACCTGCATATATCTCTTTTCCTTTCATTCTAAGAGCCTGAATTGTGATCTGTCATTTGAGTGAGTTGCCATCAAGGACAACACCTATGTCATAGAGTTGAACCTATGTCATAATGCCAACATACACAAGAAAAGATGATCCACATGAGCATTTAGCACGGTGGACTAAATCTTGGGGATAGGAACCTCAACTTGAATGGGTGCACATCATTTGTCACACTTTGGATACCATTCTAATGAACTGGTACCTAGAAACTGAGTTGCGCCATCGGACAACCGAGTGGGCTATCCTGAGGGAAAGTTTCCCATTGACCTTCAACTTTAAGGATGCCTTTGAATGCATTGATGAGGCACTCCAAGAAATTAAGGTTGCAATATTTAGAATGCCTGAGGAACCAGTGTAATGGGTTCAACCAGACTGGAATACGCAGTTGTGTGTTACAAAGTATTTTGTCATGCATCCTGCACTTCCTTGTGACATATATTGAAGTGACTGAAACATGATCATTATGCAATATAATCATCCATGTGTACAGTTCATATCCCTCCTTTAAATTTGCTTGGAAAATCTCTGGAGCTTTCCCTGAAGAAATAGCTCTTAAAACCCTAAAATGAGGGTCATCGCTCTAATGAAGCTCAAAACCACGATGATCACCTATTGCACCATATTAAGCCAGTGATGGCATCTCTCTATTCCCTTTCATACCCATGATGGTCTCAAAAATGAAGTTTTCCCAAAGAGGATGACAAGCTTCATGATCTAGAAGCTTCCAGAGAAGTGAACTGGAGGTGGTTTCGCATAGATGAGGTCGAATCCGCTTAATTTGACCTCTTGGTCTCATCCCTATGAGCTACCGCCTTGAGACGTGGGCCTAATCCTATCTTTGGAGGAGTCCTTTCTCCCTCTCCTAGCCTATAAATACCTCCTCTCCCATTCCCAAATGGTTGATCTATGTCCATTTGCACCCCTATGCTGAGCTTGTGCTTAGAGGTTATTCATTAGACTTGGAGAAGGAGTGTTTGGAGAGTTACTTGGCTTGGACTTGGATTACCACTCAAGGAGAGCCTTTCAACATCAAGGCTATGGCTGTAAGATTCCCTTTATTCTTTAAATAATATACAACTGTTGGTTCATCTTCCCAAAATATATATGTTCATGTATGTATTAGCTTAACATTCCTTGATGAACTAAGTAGGTTACTATTGGATTTGTTATTGGTTTTGACATGCTTTGTTGTCTCTTGATCACTTGTGTAGGTACATAAGCACTAAAAGAAGTAGGAAAAATTCCATGACACAAGTGGTTCGAGGATCTCGACAAAGGAAATTAGAATAGCATCAGATCGAGGTAGGTCATCTCTCTCGTTCTACTTTTCAATTATAATCTAGGAAGACGTCTAGTTGATTGTCACTTCAATTGCTAGACCCACTCATTGGGCTAGAGAGATCATCTCTATCCACAAAGAGGATTAACCTCTTCAAAAAAATGGTGACTCCAATGGGGAGTCTATGACCCGAATCCTTCCCCTCCTTCACCTTTTCTTTTGACGAGTTTGATCAATTGTTCATTTTTAGACTTCATTGCTTGTCTATAGTCAGTGTCACTTTCTGGTAGATATTTGAAGGTTGTTAATTTGAATTGTTCTTGAAGATTTTGATTTTCTTTTTTGTTTTTCTCAACCATTGTGGGTTTTACCCTGAAAATCATGATGATATCACGGGTTTTCTAGCTGCAGTAGTGATGATCGCTACTTTCCTTCTAACAGGTGCGATGATTGCAGAAAATTAAGAAATTTAGGGTTTTATTTCTTATTTTTAGTTCTATTTTCCTTCTCCCTATAATTTACCAATGTGTTCTGTTAGAGTTGGTCTTTTCTGTCCTCCGTCAGAGATCAAAGCTCTTTCTGCATTTCATTTTTTAGGTGTCTCGCTCCATTCACCCAGCTGCATGCCGCTAGGGGCATGCCATAATCTGACGGAAAAGGTCATGCTAGTCATTTACCCTCATATCTGGCTCCTACTGGCTTAGGTCTTTTGTCAATGATCACTAAAGTCCATGACAGTCAAGGTCTGGTCCTTTAATGGACAAAAGTAATTTTTGATCATTAGGTTTAGGGATTAATCAATTTGGTCTTCAACCATGTCCAATAAAGCCATGCAGGCCAGAGTGAGGCCCTTACAAAGTTATGATTCAGAGAGTTTCATCGTCATGTTGACAGATTACGACTGTTCTTCAAAAATATGTTTTGAACAAAAGTCAAACAGTGTGTCATTCATGATAAAATTTTCAAAAAGGTCGCCAGTTGATTTCTTCAAGTGCAGTCATGGTTTCCGTGGCCAAATGCCCTGTCAAGAAACCCCTGCAAAAAGTGCCAAAAATTTCATCATTCTTGCTAAAAATTCAAAGGAAAAGTGAAATTCAGTATTGCATTAACTCAGTGAAAAGAGCCAAAATGAAACATTAGCAAAGTGGGTTTTGGAGAAGAAAAAATTAAACCCATGACTCCAAATGCCTTTATATACAAGTTTCCACAAAAATCAAAGTCATTGTGCAAATCAAGGTCATAGAGAAACATTGCAAAGCATTGAGAGAGCAAAGTGCGTGTTTAGAGTGAGTTGGGAGTCGTTTTCCAGAGTGCGGTGCACACACAGAGGGGCACAGCGCACATGCAGAGCGCGACGCACACACATAGGGGTGCGGTGCACATGCAGAGCGCGGCATACATAGCTCCAACCCATAGTGCAAAGTTTACAAGGGCGCGACGCATATAAAGAGCACGACGCACTGGGTTTGTTGCGCGGCGCACACCCATAGAGGCCCGAAATTGTCCCCCATTGCATCAAATTTTTTGGAATTCCTTCTAATTTCTAGGTAGGGTCTGTCTCTTGGCTTGTTCATCAAATTTTTTTGAATGTTATGGTGGTTCATGGCTATGTATAATTGCAACAAAACTCATAAAACCAACCACTAAAAAAAACATCAAAGCCATGGTTGCTAGGGTTGCAAAATTGTGGTGTTAGTGCCAAGGCTCCATTATCACCCCTCATTTTTCCCTTTCTTACCATTTTTCCCTATCCCCCTTATCCCATTTTTTCCTATTTTCCCTACCCTAAAATATTACCAAACCCCTATTCCTTATCCCTCCACTCTTTGGTCAATATAAACCCCAAAACCCTACCTTATCAAAACTCCAAAACCCTACCTTATCAAATCCC
>APFE030556376.1:113255-141272 GCA_000404065.3 Pinus taeda | reverse complement strand
TTGGAGAATCCAATTTGGATCAGACTGGTGGCATTGGAAAGAGGATGCAAAGGGCTACTGCAGGTCGCAATTTCAGAACTTAAAGATCCAAAAGTACAGAGTTACAGTCGTTTCAATATCGAGCTCCTAATCAAGAAAAAGCAAAATGAAGAAGTTTGATGGCAAAGATCCGGTAAATTGGATACTTCAGATGGAGCAATATTTTGATCTACATGATGTACCACTATCAGAAAAGGTATGTATTGCATCTTCATATTTAGAACTAGATCAATTTTTATGGTATAAAGGGCTTTGTTCTTGAAAACAACTTGTTACATGGTCAATTTTCACGGAGGAAATGATAGCACATTATGAGGATCAAAGAGCAACACCTTCTTTAGAGCAACACCACAACAATTGGAAGAAAAAAGAGAAAAAGGGCTTTGTTACAAAGTGGAAAGAAAATTATGGCAACAAGGAAGTCTACCCTCACAACTATAAAGATGGAAGTGTTGTTTCTCCTAGCCTTCCACAACCTACAAGGGTTACACCACAACAATTGGAAGAAAAAAGAGAAAAAGGGCTTTGTTACAATTGTGATAGCAAATGCACTAAAGGTCATAAGTGTGTTGAGAAGAAATTATTTTACATAGATTATGAATACAAGGAAGAAAAGGATCAAGAAACATCAAAAGAAGAGGATATACGCCAAGACCCCACCCCAGAGAAAGAAGAAATGAATCAGACCATATCTTGTAAAGCATTAGCAAGAATTACCACTCCTCTAACTCTCAAGGTAGAAGGACATATCAAGAAGAAAAAGGTGCAAGAAGTGAAAGATCACATCAAAGAAAGAAGAAATGAATCATACCATATCTTGTAAAGCATTCGTAAGAATTACCACTCCTCAAACTCTCAAGATAGAAGGACATATCACGAAGAAAAAGGTGCAAGAAGTGAAAGATCACATCGAGAAAGAAGAAATGAATCCAACCATATCTTGTAATTCATTGGTCGAAATTACCACTCCTCAAACTATCAAGATAGAAGGACATATCAAGAAGAAAAATGTTCAAGAAGTGAAAGATCACATCGAGCATCAAGAAATGAATCCGACCATATCTTGTAAAGGATTGGAAGAAATTACCACTCCCCAAACTCTAGAGATAGAAGGGCATATCAAGAAGAAAAAGGTTCAAGCAGTGAAAGATCACATCGAGCATCAACAAGTTCTCCAACTTTTAAAGGATAACGCCACTTCGGTGCAAAATCAAACGAAACAACAGGTAGATCAACATCATAGTGAAAAATGTTTTGATGTAGGTGATTGGGTATTTGTACTGCTACATCTCAAGCAAGTTATTTATGAGAAGGAAATGTTGGCAATCTACATGCACTTAAAAAATGGCGACCTTACCGAATGGGAAGACTCTTCAAGGATGAGGATGTGGAAGCATTGTTTTGTGCTATTTCTATTATCCAACCAGATTGGATAAATGAAGTAAGGGATGAATTGAAGAAGGACGAAGAAGTAAGGCCACTTATTCAAAAGTTGCAAAAGATCCCAATTCAAACAATATTGCCAGAAATTGAAGAGGAAGGAAAAACCATATTAGAACCTGGAGTAGTCACATAAACAAGAACTCGACAGCTACGAAATTGATCAATTTCAGAGTATCTCATCAAGTGGAAGAATTTACCCACTGAAGATTCCACATGGGAGGACAATAATTTTATACAGAAGCATCAATAACTACTCAAGCGTTGAGGACAACACTTTTTGAAGGAGAGGGGCATGTTAGGCCCCTATACTACTAGTGTAACCCCTTATTTTTATTAGTACAACCCACTTTTGTTGCTCTTCAGAGGATAATCTTTGTTCTAAAAAGTATTATGCGTGAAATTTTTGTAATAACTTTTGTACATTAGTGTGTTAATTCATTAGTGTGCATTTTTTATTTTTGGTGTGTTTGTTTGCTTTGTAGTCATATGTTTTTCTGCTTACCCTGTATTCCACTCGGTTTGCAGATATCCTCAGGTCATTACATTAGTTTTGTTGATGGTGCTTGTCGTAGCACATGGAACCTCTCTTCTGCAGCGTGGGTACTCTCTAACCCTAATGGTGAGATGATTAACTTACAAGGTATTGTCCTTGGTCAAACAACCAATAATATTGCTAAATATAGTGTAGTTATTGAACTCTTGTCAGAAGAAGTTGCTCTTGGCATTAGGGATTTAGTTGTCAAGTTGGATTCAAAACTAATTGTGTTATAGTTAAACAATCATTACTCAGTGAGAAATCCACAAATATTGTCTATGTATCTATGTGTTATATTATTGGAAATAAATTTTGATTACATTACATATCAACATATTCCACATAATTTAAATACATTAACTGATGCATTAAAATTTTTTGTTCTTGATAGACATTTGTGTCATTTATAAAACTGAATTATGTTATGAACACATAAGTAAAATAAAACATGCATATTTATATATATCATGTTTGTCGGAGTGTTTACATCAAAATGACAAAAAATAGAGTGTTCTGGGACACTTGGCTTTCAAAGCCTACAAAATGTGTAAAAGACTAGATAAACTATCAAACTACATGATTCTCATGATAGCATGAGACTGCCCTGATCACTCGGCCTAGCAGCCGACACAGTCTCACAGAGACTCCCATAGTGTGTCTCTGCCAATGCAATGGAACATCATTGATAGTGCCATAATCTGGAACCCCTCAAGTTATTGCCTCTAGATTGTGCTCCATCTCAGCCAAGGGGTCAACCCCTTCCTTGTAGTCTGCACCTAGTATTATATGAGAAGCTTGTTGTGCTATTGGTGACATGCCTCATGGTCTCTCTAGTCCCACATCTGCACATTTATCATAAGTTGAGTCTCAATTTACACTATTATAAAAATCATAAAACTTGAAAAAATCCAAAAAAAAAAAGTTTTTACCTGCATCGGTCCACTTTTCACCTAGTGGCAGAGGTAAATTTGGGTACACCTGAAATCTGTGCCAGCATAAGTGTAGTCATCCACCACAAGTAGTTGTCATTCTATCCAAGTGAAGAACTGTGGTGGATAATGCATATGTTGACCCGTGCCTCCTTGAGGCATGAGCTGGCTCCATCTCATGAGTCTCGAATTTTAGGGGGCGAGATGTGGTAATTCTACCCACTGATACCAGAAGAGGGGCACTCACTCCAAAAAGAAGGTCACCAGTATAGAACCGAACCCAAATTGCTTTAGGTGTCCATGCTTACCCTTGGTCAATTGTCGCTTCATGTTTGCCAAGAGGCCTCCATACCAGTTGAAGATGGTGGGGGTTAGAAATGCGATAACATATTGGAACTAAGACTTTGAAGCCTCATGCAAGGTTTGCGTGCTGGATACACACACCATTGTGAACAAAATCGTTCTCAAGACACGTTTATTGGTCATTGTTGTTATCTTCACCTTACCTTCGTTGGTTATTTCAGCACCATGACAATATCTCTAGAATAGACTCCTTGTGCTCTCGCCTCTGTTGGAAAATATTGAGGGGGGGTGAGTTGAACTGCTTCTCCTCGACGGGATAATCCCGTGATGAAATAGATTTCCATATCCTCAAGTTCCAACTCTTGCCCTTTTATGATGAATATCTCTCGATCTACATCCCAAAGGCCGATCCGATAAGGTAGTAATTGCATCTGAGCCCTTAACCCTCTGGTCATAAAGAATTTTAGCAGTCCACAATCCCTCAGAGCGTTTATGCATGTAGGTTCTTGAGCTGCTTGACGATATTCGGCCTCATGACCTCTTTGTTTCCACTCCAAGACCATATTCTCCTGCAAATAACATTTAAACACTTATTAATGTGTTTTTCATGGATCAAAATCATTAATTTTTTCTTCAAATAGAGTTTTATTTCTTTAAAAACCTCCCTCAGTGCCATCGTGCCTATTTTTACAAATAGTGCGATGGCATCACACGAGACTTTATGCTCAAGCGTGACCATCACGAGTCCAATGGCCATACTCGTGATGGTCGCCGACGCCCTAAATTTTTTAAATCCTCCTTTCTAGCATAAAAATCACTTTTTCAAATGCATAAAAAAGTAATAAAATGCAAGTGGAGGGATGAGGCTCTTACCTGTCGTAGACGATTCATGAAATGGTACCTTGGATCTCCCATGGTTGCCACTGGAAAATCAAGAGAACAAGGGCACAAAAAGCACTTTCAGAGCTTAGTTTGGTAAAATGGTAAAAATGAAATTACTTTTGAAAGTCATTTTGTCAAATATTTTCGTAATATTTTAATATTTTCTCTCGATATTGGTGATGGGTGTGTTTCTTGTGTAGTTACAGGTTCCTTGATTGTGAATAGTGATCATTATTGACCGATTTTGGGAGTTTTATTTTCTCTCTTTTTCGGACTCATTAAACAAACGAAAAAGGAACCCCCCTACAGTCATATTTCAGCGCTTTTCTAACTCTCAAAAACTGAAAAGATTGTCGAGTAATTGTTGTTTTGAACTCGTTAAAATAAATGAATCAACGTCACCTCAGTATATGTTTACCCCCTTTTCTGGATGAGATTGACTATTTACGAAAAAGGTACACCTTGGTCAATATGGTCAAGAGGTTCCCTCAGATATTGTTTTCTACCTTTTCGGGTTTGAGGGACAAATTACGAAAAGGGACATGATGGAGTTTTCTTTTTCATTTATTTTTCAAACTTTCTAAATATGAAAAAGATACCGAGCTATTCTTATGTCAAGATCATTAAAACTTTGCAATGAAAGACTCGTCACCATGATGAGACTGAGATTCTCCTTCCCAGGGCTCGCAAAACTTACTAGAATGGATTCATTTGAAGAATGAACTTACATGAAAAGCATATGTTATCCCCTTCAAGGTTGTGAAAAAAATAATTGGGGTACTCGCTAGAAATAGTGGGAAAAAATGAAAATGAGACATCCTTTGTATAGGCAGCATGTCGCTCTTGAACATGACACTCTTTTGCTCTCGTGTTGGGTTTGGGATATCCTCATTCAATCACTTGTCCTGCTAGGTTTGGGTGATCCATTTTGCCTCTCATTTGACTATTCCACTGTCATCATGACCTTTATTCCTCTGTTGAGTCAGATGCTGCCACACTCCGAAGTCGTGTTGCCAATATGTTCAAGAGAAGTCCAATTTGCAGTTATTTAACTATACATTGTTTGAGTCATTACTGCAGTCTTGAATATTATTCCACTTTATTCCTTGTTTCGTGTCAATGATGGGGGATTCATCATTTCCCTCCTTTGACGGGTCCCTTCCTGTCAACTTCAGTTCATTATCTAGGAATATGACTTAGGAACTCCCTTTCAGTACCTTAGAGATGGCATGCCGTAATGGCCAGTTCTTTACATCCAATGACATGTCTTCATTATTGGATTTTAATCAGGTGATTCCACGAGTGTTTGAACTTAGCTTCATTATCACATTCATGGATTGTACTACTATACCTTTAGATCCATTTTCATTATTGGTGGTTTCTCTCATACTTGTTAACAGTCCAGATCATTGGCTGGTAATCAGGTGGTTTTTTAGCATGTTCGACTTCAAAACTTTATTCTCATGTTAGGATTCGTACTGTTATGTGGAATTTTTCATCTACGGATAAACAAAATTTCCCTAGGTGGGTAGCTACACCTAGAACAATAGATTTAAAGAGTTTAACCTTTCCCTATAGAAGATAAAAAATACAAGGGACCTACTTGTTATCTTTCACTTCCCTTTCTCTCCATTGAATAGCTCTTGTCACTCCTTATCGAACTGAATCCGCTCGATAAGTACCTGCAATCATAAATAGAGGACAAAAACCAATCAAAGCAAGAGATCTATCTACTATAATCAAATGGAATCGAAAGAATTTATAAAGACAAGAATATGGGAAAAGGTGTAAACAACTTTATTAAGTAGAAGGAAGAGTTTCAACCAAAGAAGTCTGATCCCATGTCACTCATCCAGCTTGAGTTCCATCCTTCATCACACCAAAATAACAACACTTTGGTAGCATACCAATACTTTCTTACAATCTCAAACCTCACACGAATAGTATCTCCATACAAATTCTCAAAGTCCAACCCCTGATCACTATGATGAGTGATTATTTTATAGGGAAATGGAGGTGGTTTTGTCATAAATTGGGAATTGAATGGCTTTCCAATTTGGGAGTTAGTTTCCATGGAGGAAGGGATGAGAGAATAGGAGGTTATTTGATTCATTCCCTATCCAATTTCGAGCCTAGAGGAGAGGATAAGAGGTGGGAATCTTCTAGAATGATCTAGAATGAGAGAATATTCCCAGAACCCTATGAAGTTTTTGCTCAATCTCGCCTAGCGCGGGTCAAAATGGGCCTAGGTGCTCTGCAAAGCAGGCTTGAATGGGCCTAAGTTCTTTGTAGTGCACTTACCCCTGACCAGGGCTGCACTAGTCCCTCAAGGAGTAATTTCAGGATGTCTTCAGGACATGAAACTCTCAAGAATGATGGCATTCAATGTGGTGACTTGTCTAGGGCATGCAGCAACAAAATTAGGGTTTGATGAGCCCTAAAAGTACTGATATGAATGATGTGAGTGATGTGCCCAAATATACCTATAACAGTTGCCCCCTAAAGTTTGAAGTTGAAAATGATAATGTCAAGTGATATGCTTTACGATGTGTTGAGGAGGTTCTGAAGCGGATGGTAACTTGAATCAATTACAATACATAATATCATGATATTTTGGATTTTTTTCATGAATCGCTAAGGGAAGGCATACCCATGCTCAGCATATAAACTTTCATTACATGTACATAGACAGTCGTCTACAGATACAGACCCATGATAGGATGACCATCAGTGTAAAGCCATCGTACACATGATTTAGTACTCTCTTGAAATCGCAGCCCAGATGGATGAAACTAGATCTGGGGTCTTCTATCTCGTTCAATCATTTGCTCAAGTACGAGTCAAACCATGTGAATATGTAATCTGAAGTTGAACATGGGAAGGCATCGTCTGATTACCAACCAATGATGTAAGCCATTAACAGACGCGAGAGAGATCACCAATAATGATAATGATTCTCAAGGTACTGCAGTACATTCTACATGGAGTGAATGGATGGTTTGATGTCAAATGTCATACAAAGTCTTTTGGTCAAAGGCTAGAGATGTCAACCTATCACTGAAAGTGAGAAACTTGCCATTGATCTATGCAAGCCCCAAGGTACTGAAAGGGTGTTTCTAAGTCAACTTCTTTGATAATGTGTTGATGTTGACAAGAAGTGACTCATTGTGAGAGGGCCTTGATGTATCCCACATCAACGACATGAAACATGTGTAATGATTTTGGGGATGAAATTTGACTGATGATACAAGGTTCAAGAATGGAGGTCATGAAAATGAAGGATTATGAGTATTGCAAAGGATGAATTTACTGAATGACTTCTCTTAAACATGTCGGCGACACTGAATGAATTGGAAAAATTGACCCAAAACCAAAATAATGGATCATATGATAGACCATAGGTATGATAACCATTAAGCAGATAACCCAACCCAAATAGTCACAGTGATGAAGTGAAAGTGTCATGTTTAAGAGTGACCTACTACCATAAAGTGGTTTTCCCCTTTTCCCATTTTCTCTAGCCATTGTTGACCAGTACCTCTTTATTTTTTATCAAGCTTGAGGAAGATAACATATACTTGTATAATTCCACCCTTTGGGTGAATCCATCACTATGTGATGTTTTAAAAAGTATAGCAAACTTGAAACTCGGTCTTGTCATGATGGACAAGTTTGTCGCTATTTGATGTTTTAACGAGTTTAACGACAATGATAACTCGGTCCTTTTCATGTTTAAGAGTTTGAAAAGGGATAAAAAGAAAATTCCACAATTTCTTTTTCGTAAGTTTGTCACTCAATTCCAAAAAATCGTAAAATAATATGGGAGGGAACCTATTGACCATATTCGATCAACGTATTCCTTTTTCGTAAATAATCTATCTCAGTCCAGAAAAGGGTTAAACTTATACTAAGTAGATGTCGTTTCCAATCTGTTAACGAGCTGAAAAGGACAAGCACTCAATAATATTTTCATATTTCAAGAGTTTGAAAAGAGCTTAAAGAGGACTCCAAGGGGGTTCCTTTTTCAATGTTTAACAGAGCTCGAAAAAGAGATAAAAGTATGCTCTGTGGTCAAAGTACAATTCACGATCATGCACATCAAATTCAGTAAGTCAGCTATAAATCTATTCAAAGCAACACAAAATGGATTAAACATACTTGTTTCATTGGTAAAAATAGGTAAATACTAAAGTTTATTCATTTAATCATCATAAAATAAACATAAAACAAGAATTTACCATGTCATTTTCACCATTTGATATTTACCATTCAGTTTGTGCTTTGAACCAGTTTTTTACCTCGAACTTCAGTAGTTGATTATGAGAGATTATGTGGATCATTTCTTGTCTCTTCTAGACCATGTAGAAGATATACCTCTTATCTTTCTTTTCATGTCATTCTTTTATAGCTTCAGGCATTTTTTTTTGGGTTAATAAGGCCCATGGGGATAGTATATTTCACCCTGGCATCAACGCAACCTTCGACATTGAAAAATGCACTACAGAGCACCCAAACAAAAGGGTACCTGATCTGCAGCACGTTGTCTCCTTTCCTGGGATGTGCTGGGTGAGTTTCACAATTTTGCATCACTTGTTTGGCCCAAAATTTCTCCATTTTTTTGCATGAAATGGATCCTAAATAAGCTTATGGTTTGATTTCAGGCTTATCGGATCAGAATGTCTATTACCTGGTGAGAAAGAGAGCATGAAGAACAATACATGGTTGCCCTAAGTGATCCGGGTACTGTTGAGGCCCTCAGAAACTGTGGGTTGCTCAAATACTTCAAGTTATCCAGAATGAGGCAACAATTAGAATTATTGTAGTTCTTAGTTCATGCATGGGATCCAATGGATTAGGCTTTTCACATAAGGGACAAAGTGGTCCCTATTATGATTGATGATGTTTACATTCTTACTGGGTTGTCGAGACATGGTGCCCCCATTTCTCTTTCAGGATTTTCCCGTGGGGGTGAATCGGTGAGGGACTATATTCAACAGTTTTGTTGGCCAGGTACATAGCCTAGCAAGGATGGGAAAATAAACATCAGGGATGTACATAATTTTCCTTTGAGAACAATCCTTTTCACTATTACAAAGTTGGTAGGCAGTGCGGCACTTCATCTGGTGACTAGATCATACATGCAGTATGCACTTGAGTGTCTTGAGCCAACTGTATTCAACTGGTGTGAGGCCATACTTTCTTCACTGAAAGAGAAGTTGACAAAGGTAAAGAGTGGTAAGATGAATATTTTTAGCTATGGATCACTCTTAATCACTTTTACCTCAGCATGTAACACTAGGTGTGGCTTGTCCTAGAGATCCACGGATGCAGAGGTGGGTAAAATTGATGGCTAGACATGTTGGTCAGTCATCATCACATTTTCTACTGCATTCTTCAGTTGGCTTGATCAAAAAAACATTTTCATCAAGGAGCATCCATACACAGGGATGGATTTTCGTGGAGATCCAGAGTTGAGTTTACCAGTGGGCGCTCAATGGGGTGCTATAGGTAAATTGTTTCTCACCAAATGTTTTTTATTTTTAAGTTTCTACATGTTTTTGTGTTTTTGATGTTTCCAAGACTAAACTAAAATCTTTCTCATGCATATAGATGTTGTTATTGTTCAACCTATGGGACATCAATAGGAGGCAGGTGGACCAGTGTGGAGAAATGTCAAGAGGGCAATTCTCCAAGATTTGCAATTGACCGAGTCACTGGCAAAGTTGCAGGATCATGTAGAGGGGTTAACACTCGGTATTCCAGATATCTAGATCAAGGAATTACCTATGAGGATGCAACACCATACTATTGGTGTTCCTAACCATTGGATGAGGTTATTGCACATGATAGCTCAGGCTATGACCAATTATCATGAGCATCACTAGGTCTACTTAGGATGATTTTTGTATGCATTTTGAGTTTTTAGGTTAGATGACCAAACATTTGTTGGACACAAATTTTGTAAAAACTTTAAAACATCTATCTATTTTTACTTTTAGATTTTTTATATATGGTTATGTGCAATCCTATTCAACTAATGAAGTGAATTGAAAATTTACTTTTACATGTGTTGCAAATGTCTGTTTAACACATAGTTTTCTAATGAATCAGTTAATGTGTTAAAGTTTATGGAAATATGTTGATATTGAATGTACTCAAAATGTCTTTCCAAAAGAGGAACTCTAAGGAACACACAAAGAATAGTTTGGTTTCAGACGGTATAAATGTTTGTTATTTGCAGTACAACGAATTGTGAGTCCATCCTAATGATGATTTGGTGAATGCCAAGTGAAATGGAATTAGAGAGGAGTTTGATAATTGTGCTATACTTAGCGATATTCTTCGTAGAACGACCAATACAAATCCCTTGAAAACTCACTAACTTGCCACTTGGAGCGAAAATGGCCCATGTTGCAGAAAATAGGTTCTGCGTACTATTACTAGCACCATCAGCGTAACCAACAAATGGTTCCAAAGATTTTGACATCTGCAAAAAATGCAAAGCGGATTACTTAACCACATAAAAAAATCTAAAATACACACTGACACACACACATGCAATTAAAACATATATACAGTGATTTTACTACACTCAATTAAGCATAGTAACGTTTGAGATACAAACTGTTTCGGGGCTGTGACAATAAAATTCCATCATAATCCACGAACTCGTAGGCACCTTTGCCAAAACATGCTTGACAATGTAAGGGCCCATCCATAGTGGTTCAAATTTTCCTACTCCTAGTTTATCAACTTCTTAATCATAAAGCAAGACCAAGTCTCCTTATAAGAAAATGCGAGGCTTGACATTTTGGTCATATTGCGCCTTGATTCATTTCTTATGTGCTTTGTTAGTTGATGTTTCTTCACGATGGGTTTCATCTAGATGGATAAGTTCTAGGAAATGCGCTTCTTCATCAGAACTGTCGGGTAACAGGTCAATTGCGAGTTTAAGAGATAAAATTTCACATTATATTGTCAAGATTACCTCCAGACCATACACCAATTGAAAGGGTGTGAATCCAGTGGCATTCCTTACCGAGGTTCGATATGCCCACAAAGCAGATTATAGGATTAAATGCCAGTTTCATTTATGAACCCCTATCATTCTTTGAAGCATTCGCTTCAGGACTTTGTTGATGGCCTCAACTTGTCCATTAGCTTGCGGATAATAAGGAGTAGAACTATCATGTGAAATTCCTAACTTGATAGTTAACTCAGTCATCATGTGATTACGAAAATGCGACCCATGATCTATAACTACCTGTGGTACAGCAAACCGAGCAACCACATGGTTGAAAACGAAAAGTGTAGCTGTCTCGCCTTTATTTTTTAACGTAGGCATCGCCTCGGCCCATTTTGTGAAATAGCCAACGACTACTATAATGTACCCATGCCCCTCGGCCAACTGAGGGTTACATGTCATGAAGTCAATGCCCCATTTGGCAAATGGTCCAACAACAACAAAAGAATCCAACAGTGTAGGTGGTAATCTAGCTTTACGGTCATAGATTTGGCATGCATGGCAGCTTCTGACAACAATAATGCAATCTTTGATGGTAGGCCAGAAGTAACCAGCACATAGAATCCTCTGTGCGGTAGCATAACCAGATAAGTGTCCACCACAAGCACCTGAATGGAAATCATTCAAAACTTTCTTGGCTTCCTCATGTGTGACGCACCTCCATAAAATCATATTGATACAACAATGGTAAAGAGCGTCGCCAATGATCAGATAATATTTGGCTTGGTATTGGATACGTCATTATTGCGAGCGAGAGGTATCAGGCTGGAAAGTTTGGGTCTGGAGATAAATCAATATATCTCCATACTATGGGTCAGATGACAAAAACAAGAACAGAGACTCATCCATAATTGATGGTTTTGATGTTGAATCAATGTTATTCGAGGGAAGGTTGCAAAGAAGCTTGGAGAAAACTTCTTTGACTTGGATTTGTTGAATTATAAATCAAATTCCTGCAAAATGACAATCCATTTTGAGTATTTCCCCCCCAACAATTGACGTGACAAAATATATGTCATAGGGTTGCAATCCGAAATGATAGTGGTCTTTTAGAGTAGGATATAGTGGCAAAATCTCTGTATAGCTTGGACAGCTACCAAAGCTAGCTTTTCAATGCAAGAGTACTTAACTTCTGTATCATTGAGACTGGAACTCAAATAATATATCATATGTTCAATCCCATCTTCTTCTTTGACTAAAACCATTCCAATGGTTGTATCTGCAACGACGAGATATAGGAAGTAGTCGTTTTGATAATTCAGGGAATACATTAATGACGTTCTAATCAAGGTATCTTTAAGAGCATCAAAGGAAGCTTGACCAACCTAATCCCAATGGAAGGGTATCCCCTTTTTCAAAATACAAGTAAATCCTTTAGCCATTTCGACATAATTGGGAATGAACCCTAGAAAGTTAGCTTTCCCTTGGAGTCTCTGTAACTATAGTAGATTGGAAGGTGGAGGCAAGTCAAGCATTGCCTGAACCTTAAGAGGGTCAAGTTGAGTTCCTTCTTTAGACACTACGAAACCAAGCAAATGACTAGAAACAACACAAAACATACATTTGTGTGGATTTAGTCGTATTTTGTAGTGTCAACACTGTAAAAATATAGCTCTCAAATGTTGTGGGTGATCAGACCACTTTGGTGAATGAGCAAGCAAATCATCAAGGTATAGTTGAAAAATATGTTTGATGTCATGGAAGGCATAGTTCATTGCCCTCTGAAAAGTTTCCCCTGCATTCTTCAAACCAAAAGGGAGTTTCCTGTAAGAGTGTGTGCCCCATGGATAAATAAACAAAGTTTTAGATTGGTCCTCTGGGCAGATATTGGTTTAATTATAGCTGGAAAATCCATCCATAAATGAAAATATTTCACATCCAGCACATTCATCAATAATATGGTTGATAAATAGAGTGGGATAATTGCCTTTTGGACAAGCTTTATTAACATCCCTATAATCGATGCACACTCATATTGTCCCTTATTTATTCATGACAAGAACAATATTGGGAACCCAATCAGTAAGAGGAATAGGGTATATGAAACCAACATGTAAAATTTTTTGAACTTCTATTTTAATGGCAACAACCTTCTTTGGATGAATAGGATGGAGACGTTGTCACACTGGTTTGACATCAAGATACATTTAATTTCATGTTCAACTATACTAGAGTCAATACCTAGCATCTCCTCATATGACCATGCAAATATATCTCAGAAATCATGAAGGAGAGCACGGTAAATATCAAGTTCTGATGGAGAACAAGATTTGCCAACATGAATGTTTTCTACAACTTTAGGTTTGGTCAAAATATTGTTAGAAATATTTTCTTCGCTATTTGACAAGTTTCGCTCGGAATCTACTGTATCTATAAAAACCGAATTCGAAAGAAAATCAACAACTAAAGGGTGATTAAGTTCATTTGAAAAATATTCTATGTGATATGGAAGATGGGAACAATGATGATAATATTCCCATGGTTCTTCTTCCGCCATCATTGATTGGATGATTCCTTCATCAGTGGAAAATATACATGAAAAAGGATTAGAAGAAGTACCATATTCTAATGAATGATCTACCCATACAATTGGCGAAGATGGATTTGGGTTTGTCGTGCAAGCCAGAAAGATTAATTTCTATGTAAACTCAATGGGGCTTAGTGGCATGATTTCATTTCTACTATAAACTTCAAAACTATTGGTCATCTTCCTTAAATCAGATGAAGTGGAAGATATCATATTGCAAGTCTCAACTTTCGCCACTTCCGTCATGTTTGAGGGTGACGGTAGTGAAAAAGTACCCATTGGGGAAGAATCCTTGAAGATACCTACACCAATGTTTTGAAGAGATAGTGGGGATCCATGAACTAATGGAATGCTTCCTATAGCCTGTGAACTAGAGGTGAAGGAGGCGAGTTGATCGATAACTGGATTCCACCTTTATGAGGGAATGCAATCGTATGAAAGTATGTCGAAACCACAATAGCCATAGCATATAGCCACGAGGTTCCTAGCAAAATGTTGTAGTCAAGAGATCTATCAACAACCTCAACTTCAACAGTCACTGTTTTGCCCCTATTTTAATTTGCAGATTACTCAAGATTCCCCAAGGCATATATGTGTGATTGTTGAAAACTTTTAATGTTGTTGGCGAACGTGACAAAGGTGGTGAGCCAAGTGTTTTCCAGCAATTCATTGACATAATACAAGTAGATGCCCCCTCGTCAATAATGGTTCGGTGAATAAGTTTATTCAAGGCATTTACTTGAATCAGGAATGCTAATTGCAGTGGTAACTGTGGTGAATAACCCACATGGTTGAAAACCACAACATTGGAATCCGTTGGATCGATTCCACCAATTTCTGACAACAAAGCCTTCTTTTGGGAGGGATAATTTTGAAGCACCTCAAGTGTCGACATAGCAGAAGGTGACTGAGCCAAATCTTCTACTATATTATAGTTCTGTACAACTCCCTTAGGCGGTTTTATTGTTAACTTTGGTGCAATAGGTGGTGGAATAGGATCAGACGATGTCAAAGTCAAAGGATTAGGTTGATCAACCTAGTTATTCGATGATGACAGTTGATTTCCATAATCTTTACTTCGTGTTGACACCAAAACATCAATTTTAGGCTTGGAGGTAGATAACATAGGAACTTGGGAAGTGGATGCATGGTATGTAGCAACCATATGTGTCTCCTAGTTCGAAAAAGGATCAGTCAACGCTGCAGATGTACTAGAATTCTTAAGAGTATTTGAGATATCAGAGAGGTGAGGACAATCTCTCGTAAAGTGCTCATCGTTATAGATTAAACATGGGTAACGAGGTTTCCTAGCCGAAGGAGAGGAATTAGATGATTTCTATTGAGGGGGATTATTTTTTTTCTTCTTGTTTTTCCCCTTCTTCTTGCTTCCTGGTTGCGTTTCATTCTTGCCCTTGTCAAATGACATGGCATTAATTTTGGAAGCAAGAGTGTTATCAGATGAATTTGAAATTTGATTGGAAATGGAAAGTGTTTGACCAGATGGTCTGCCTACCATTTGTGTGCTCGAAGAACCAATCACACCATCACTGACATGAGAGTCCTTACTCGATGGTGGTGGACGAATGGTGAAAGCTCATTTGGTTGCATTCAGGATCTTGTCATAAAGAGTGCCATACTATGCATAAAGCAAGTCCAAATATTGGGCATGAGCAATTACTTTCTATTTAGTGACAACTCCACCTTTCGCCACATCCTCAGTGATAACCACACTTTGTTGCCCACTTGGAATTGATGGTCGACTCGGTGTTTATCATGTCGAGCCTTGTAATGGGCTTGACTTTTCTCCAACTGCTCTTGCACTGCTTGGTGAATCAATTGGATTTGCTGAATGAACTGCTAAGCTTTGTCCCTATCATTACGTCCACTGGAGCCATCTTCCCTTCCAAAGACCATATCAAAAGGGTCCTTTGGTAGGTAACCAAAACATGTCTAGATGGTGAACGTTGCGTAGATGAATCCACTGCTTGGTTGTAGGAATGTTGACCATATGGGAGATGTTCATCCCACAACTTGGGATGTTTCCCACAATAGCGTCATAATAAGTGTACGATGGTACAGTTTACAACCTTTGTCTGTCTGTTGGTCTGCGGGTGAAATGTCGTGCTTCTTTTCAATTTGGTGTCCATCATCCCCCACAAGCTGGTCCAAAACTCTCCAAGAAAGCGAGAGTCCTGATCTGACACAATTGATGTGGGTAACCCAAAGTGGACCCAAACATGCTGAAAGAAAAGAGAAGAAGTTTGCTCTGTAGTAATCTACTTTTTATAAGGCATAAGAATACACATCTTGCTAAAAAGGTCAACGACGACATACAAATAGTCATGACTCTTCCTAGACAAGGTAAACGTCCTACAAAGTCCATTGACACACTTTCCCATGGACGACTCGGAATAGGGAGTGGTGTGTAGAGTCCGAGTTCTCTATTAGAGGGCTTTGAAACATAACACATCACACAACCCTTTACATAGCGAGTCACAATGTTTTTCATATGAGGCCAAAAACAAAATCTTTGTACATGACATAAAGTCTTTTTGACACCAAAGTGTCTAGACAAAAGAGAGGTGTGGTCCTCTCGAATTACATGTACTCTTTCCCCTTTAGGAATACAAAATTTACCAAGGTGATACAACAATTTCCCCTACAAGTGATAATTGTCCACCTGTGAACCATGGGTTAGTTTTCCATAAACCTCCTTAAAGTCATCATTGTTAGCATATTGTTCAACATAACTCTTAAAAGATAACGAAGCATTATGCAAAATAATAGAAGCATAAATAGGAGGGCGAGATAACATATCGGCTACTTTATTGCTAGTACCCTTCTTATACTTTATTACCAGATGAAACTGTTGAAGAAAGCCCATCCACTTGAAATGACAAGATTTCTGCAACTTGGTTTGTGACTGAAGGTACTACAAGGGCTGATGATCTTTAAGGATGATGGTCTCCTTTCCAATCAGGTAGTGTTTCCACTTTTTCACACTCTATACCAAGGCATAAAGCTCCTTGTCATAGGTGGAATAGTTTATTAGAGCCTGAGAAAACTTCTCAGAATGGTAACAAATTGGATTCTTTTGCTGCACCAATACAACTCCCCTGGCATAATCACTGGCATTGATTTCGATCTCGAATGGATGTTGGAGATTGGGTAAGGCTAAGATTGGCTCGGTGCTAATATTTTCCTTCAATGTTTCGAAGGACTTCTGCTGTCTTCCTCCCCATTGGAAGACCTGTTTCACACTTGTCAAGGTGTGCAAAGGTGCTACAATAATTAAGAGATATTAGCAATAAATCTCCTCCAATACTGGACTTCACCTAGAAAGCTACGGACCTCGATTACACTAGTAGGCTTAGGCCAATTTACAATTGCTTCAACTTTAGAGGGATCAATTTTTAAATGATCGTGACTAGCAATATGATCTAGGTAACCCAAAGAGGTTTTCCCGAACTCACATTTTGACAATTTTACAAAGAGTTTTTCTTTCTTTAGTACATCAAGCACTTTCTTTACATGACACACATATTCAGACCAAATCTTACTAAAGACAAGTATATCATATAAATATACAAGAAAAAAATGATCAATAAAAGGTTGAAATACATCATTCATAACCCATATAAAGGTGGTTGGAGCATTGCAAAGTCCGAATGGCATCACCATCCATTCAAACAACCCCTACTTGGTCTTGAAAGCGGTTTTCCATGCATCCTGCTTCGCAATTCTGACTTGGTGATAGCCACTACGCAAATCCAACTTAGTGAAATAAACAACACTCTTTAATTGGACTAACAAATCGTCTATGCATGGAAGGGGATAGCGATTTTTCATCGTTATCTTGTTGAGCGTGCAGTAATACACGCACATCCTCTAGGTGCCATCTTTCTTTGGCACTAAAAAAATCGGCGAACCACATGGAGAGGTGCTCGGCCTGATGATGCCTTGGTCCAACAATTCCTACACTTGTCTCTTGATCTCCTCCATCTTAATCACCGACATCCTGTACATGCCAATATTTGGCAGAGGGGCATCATGCTGTAGATGGATTTTATGTTGGATTTCCCTCTTTAGAGGTAATCCCTTGGGTTCCTAAAACATCTCATCACAATTAGAAATCAATTCAGCTAATTCATGTTTATGCTCTTGATCGCAGCCCCAGAAAGCATCAGTGAATGCTACCTCTTTTTCCTTTACAACCATAAGCATGCATCCTTTACTGGAATTCACTAGTCTTTTCATTTGTCCAATGCTTACAAGGCTAGCATTAATTTTATTTTGATGAGCCCTCACTATATATTCTACCCCATCCTTGGTGATTTGATATTTGTTCTCATGACGGAAAAAGACTGCCTTTCTATCATACAGGTATGGGCTCCCAACACCATGCCACATATATCTAATGGTATTACATCCAATTCTACTTCGTCTACTAGCTTAGATGCAATCACAAATTTGACCTTGCACTACTAGGTTACATTCAATTTTTCTTTATCATGTATCCATCCTAGTGGGTAAGTTTTCGGGTGTGGTTTTGTCTCTAAGCTGAGTTTCTTTACCAGGGATTCTGCAATTAAGTTTGCTTGGGACCCAGTGTCAAACAGAGTTTCAACTTTGGTATGCTTTACAACAACTCTGATATGAAATAATTCAATTCTTTTTTGATCATTCGAAAGGGACTCATCTACAGAATTGGTGCCTTCATGCGATTTAGAATTAACAGGAGGTGTAAGAGTACCTTTTGTTCCTGCTACCGTGATCATCACTTCATCTCCTGAATCCAATCCAAGGTCTTGTTCGGCCACTGCCACTGTCTTCTGCTTCCCTTTTCCTCCATACTTCTTTGGACACTTTTCTGGGTGCTGCTTCCAACAGTGATCATCATCGTGGCCTTCCTTCTTGCAGTGATTGCAATAAGGCTACTCTCCTTCTTTGGATGCTGATTTTTTCTTCTCCTTCCCTTCCCATTTCACTTTGGATTTGCCATTGGGAGGTTTTAACAGTGGCTTTCTGGACTGATCATATCTTTCATTCTTGCCCCTGTTCTCAATATGATTTGCTTTTATGCTGGCTGAATCAATAGTGGTTGGTTCAAACAATAACAATGAATGCCTAATATAACTATGAATTGAGCCAATATACTTAGTGAAAACTTCAGGTGTATCAAGTGCAATACCCAAATTTAGTGCTTTCTTCCTAGATTCTTCTATAAAACTCTAAACATCCTGCCCTTTGCCTTTCCTTAAATATTACCAATTCATGAAAGCTTTATGCTTGTATCCTAAGGGATAAAAATATTCCTTTAACGCAGAAGTGAAATTAGGCCACGAGGAAAAGAGCTTACCCACATTATTACTGCTCTGCAATTTGCTCTTCCACAAAACAAGATTTGTGGTACTCAACCATAGAGAGGCTAGCTAGATCTTTGCCTCATCCTCTATGATTTGCTGAATCTTGCGGTAGACCTCAATCTGCCTAATCCAATTGTTAAGCTTCTCTGTGTTACTTTCACCATTAAACATAGGAAGATAAAATTTAACATCTAATTTAAAAAAGGGTTTCTTAGATGCATCCTCTGGATTCCTATGATTATGGTGGTGAGAGGAAGGAGAACCTTCACTCCTAGAAGGAGAAGGAGGGGGTTCTTCTCCACCATTCCTATGTGTTGAACCTTGTCCTTTTGGATTCCTCTCTTTTGCTTTCTCCAGTCTTAAAACCAGCTGACTGATATTCTTTGCCATTGAATAGAAAGTCTTTCTAAAATTACATTCCTATTCAAGATGAGCTTCATCTTCTGCCATGTTTCTCCCTCGAGGTGCACGCCTTGCTTCTGGATCGAAAGGTTCTAGTTCCCCTTCACATATTTGAAGCCCGCTTCTTGTTAGCATACAAACATGCAACTCACATCTAAAAAGCACTGCTCTGATACCACTTGATCCAAGATGTTTTCGCTTATAGATATATGAAAGGAATCACATGCAAAATTGCAGGCTAACATAGAAATTCATTGTACGCTCAAGAAAAGAAGAAGAAAGCACACAAAGGCACAAAAAGAAGACACCAAGGCTTGATAACGGAGTTCATCCAATTCGGACTACATCTTCGGGCCCAGCTCAAACAATGGGGAGGCCTTTATATTAAATGGCATGAAAGAAGAGAATTTACAATCATCAATTGCATACAAGAGGCTTATACCTCCATTCTGACAAATGGCTATGAAATGGAGACCTTAGATGGAGCAGTGGGCAACATCAAAGCATCTGTGGTGTTGAAAGGGGCTGAAAACATCTGAACTTGTCCCAACAGACAAAAATGCACCATCGGTCTCCTGCCAAACGAGATAGCATGCTGCGAAATCCTCCTCCCAGGCTCTTCCAACTATTAGGCTTTTATCATGGGTTTTTTGGACAAAATCCCATTTAAATCGAGGCTGTAATGGTTCAAAATAGGGACTGGTGGAGTAGAAGAATCGGTGGGCATAACTGACCCATAAAATGGTCTTTTATCATTGAAACGATAATGCTCTAAAAACCCCGAAAAACACTGAAATCCGACCAAATATTTTAAGTCCCAGACTTCAAGAAACATTAAATTAGGCATATTTCCTTATTAGGTCTGAGCTTGATATCACAATTGGCATATCGGGGGTGCACAGTCTTGTTAAATGGGGATGGCCGACCGCTGATCACCGATTGCCCATATCGGCGTCAGTCAATCGCATCGGCATCCCACTCATATCGCCTTGGTGCTTTATCACTGATTGCATCGCAAATCGGCCCCTGCCATCGTTGATATATATATATATATATATATATATATATATATATATATATATATATATATATAATATATATATATATATATATATAATATATATATATATATATATATATATATATATATATATATTATATATATATATATATATATATATATATAGATATAGAGCCCTTCGATCTGATTGCCTTCCGATCCACTCTTCCAATTTAATCGGAGATCAGTGATTGGGGTTTCCTTTGCACCCTTCTTAAGTCTACCTCCATGAATCCTCCGATTGCGATTTTTTGGCCTTTTAAGGTTTAAACCCATTTTTAAAGGGAAAATCCTCATTTTCTTAAGGAACAAAGTAACCTTCTTTTCGCAATAACTTCACCATCCGGACTTGGATTGAAGTGTCATTCATGCCGTTGGAATTAGGATGATGAGGTCTACGCTCTGGTCTTGAGTTGACTTCATTCTGAGCACTTTGATTTCTAAGCTTTTCCATGCCATTGTTTCTAAAGATCCACTTAGATCAGATGGAAAAAAGGATTTTATAAACCACTAAGCTAAAAGTTGATAAGGAACATAAGTTTTGACCACTCGATGATGATGAAGCCACTCATGAATATGATCAGAGATATGAGTAGCAATATTATTTTTAAAGTTGGTCAATAGTTTCGTTCTAGTTTCATATTGTATGGGTAACTGGAAGTGGGTTAAAAATGTGGTAGGTAAGGATGTAAAGTTATCAAAAGAAGCTCATGGTAACTCAATGTACCACTTTGCAGCTAGACCAGTAAGCGTTCTCTGGAAAATATGTAGTCTCACTGAATCATCATTCAAGGAGTTTGACGAACATCATAAATGAAAATTCATGACATGGTTGGATGGGTCTTCTCTAGGGTTTTCGTTGAATTTTAGAATATCAGAAGGTAATTTATGAGTGATCACCAGCCACTAAGGTGCATAAAGAATCATATCATTGATGAGCTGATTTAGATTTGTTAATTCAAGTGTTGCAACAAAAGGAAACTATCTATTGAGGTCAGGTTGAGCATAACTAGGGTAAGATGGGATTTCCTAAGAAATAGGCCTTTTCATACCAGCATAAGGCATCTGTTGTTGGTAACCTTGATAGGGTTAAGTTTGTTGAGAAAATCCAGTATAAGGTGGTTCTTGAGCACCAGGATAAATTTGATGTTGTCCAAACCCAACATAGGCTTGTTGACCAGGACTTGGGAAACTTGTTGCTGACCAAACCCATCATAGGCTTGTTGACCAAGTCAAGGATGAGGTTGGTATTGCTAGAATTTTTGTTGTTGATATTGGGGCTGCCAAGGTTGTTGAAGCAACTATTGTTGTTGTTGATACAACAGTTGTTGATTTAACGGTTTTTTCCCAACAATGTAAGCTTGACCAGGTTGTGAATAAACTAAACCAATGTAAGTCTGAGCCATTCTAGTAAAAGGAAAATTGGCCTGAGGTTGTTGGACTCCAGGCACAAGTGGTTGATGTAAAACGGCCTGAGAAGGTTGAATATGTAAAACTGAAACTTGGGGGTCTGAGTTTGAGGGACCAGCTTACACAGGTTGAGATAAAACAATTTAAGCTTGTGACTGCAATAAAGCTGTAACAATAGGCATAGTAGGTATGTATGAGATAGATTGCATAGGTTGTGATGGATACACAAGCCTAGGTTGAACGGGCATTGTTGGATGCCATTGAAAGACAGTCATTCCAGGATGACCTAAAGACGAAGACATACCAACATATGGTCACCCACTAGAAAATGTAGGATAAGGAGATTGTGCATATTGTTCTTTGTATGGGGGTAGTCTAGTCTAAAGAGGATACATAGGATGGTAACTTGATGAACCAACTTGATATTAACTTGATGGTTCTAGTTTTTTAGTATCCATTAATGAAGAACCAGATAAAATTCTTGTAGAGGACATAGGTGAAGATCAAGGGATAGAAGCAACACCTGAGTGGGTTCTAGACAAAGATTGGTAACCCGATGGGATGGACGAAACACCATACAAATGTGAATCAGGTGTCATAGTAAACATCGAAGAGGTTGCGACAAAATATTCTGCCATCGCTGTAACAGATGCTACAGTCTGGGATGTTGACTCTACTATAGTCAAATGTTTAAATAAATTTCCTAACAAATCAACGGGTGTCTAAAAGTAATCAAGATCAAAAGGAACAGTAAAATGAGGAGTATGAGGATAAAGGTAAAGTCCAGTTCCAAAATGGAATGGAGTTCTGGGCGTTTCTTCCTCAGGTTCCTCTTCTATCGAAATCAAACCAGGTGGAATGATTTCACCATCAGGTCCGTAATAGATTTCCGGTATTTGTTCATGAGGTAAAGAGGAAGTCTCGACAGTTACGGATGTTTGAGGATGTACCGGTTGATCTTCTTATGATATGGTAACAACATTTGATTGTTCAAATTCAAGATCCAAGCGTTCTGGTAAAATAACAACAGTTTTAGGTTGGGCTTCTTGAATAACTTCTGGTTTAGAAGTAATTTCTTGTTGAACAACTTTAGGTTGAGGATCAACTCCTTGTTGAACAACTTGGGTTACTGTTCCACTAGATTCAATTCTAGTGTCCTTAGGTAATTGTGGAGATTCCACCATAGTAACAGATGTACCAGTAATTGTAGGAGTAATTAGGGTCACAGTACTTACTAGTATAGGTGTTTATGGTAATTCAGATGAAGAACCAGAAATTTGGGATATACTAGATTCAGTCAAATAACACCACTTTAACTAGATAGGTGTAGCTTCGGCAGTAAAGGCAGTTTACTTGTTGTCCTCCCTGAATGACGGGGTAAGGGTTGATGTTCCTCTATAATTTCTAATTGATTTTATTACAAAAACGAAATAAAAAAAAATGGGTAAGCTAGGCAGAAGGATTACCAAGAAACTATGAACTACAGAATACCTCCTAGTGAATCGAGAAGTACGGGAAGAAAATCTCCGCGATTGCTGTGTTTGGTGTATCATAGTGTACAAGGAATTTGACTCGGTTACCTAAGGATGGATAACAACCTAATGTTGTCCTCCTATATATACTCGAAAGTACGTGGAGGCCCAATTTGTGTTAACGTTATCTAATGCGAAACCGCATAGTGAGAGCATTCCTTTATACTTTACGTACTGTAACACTGCCCTATATACCTGAAGGTACGTGGAAAATCTACGATATACTCATGTACATGGAATGATGTATCACACTCAGAACATATCGCAGACAAGTTAGCGACAGCTGCTACGTTTTACAACACCAAAACACGTCTCTAGTTTAGAACCTCTAAATGTTTTGTGCTAGGTGACAATGCTCCATTAGGTTAATTTAGATTAATTTTAAGTTGATCTTGATTAAGAAATTTTCCTTTCAAGGTTCACCACGTGATGTCTTTGAAATTCCTAGAGTGCAACTAATATGATAAGCATTCTTTTCATTCAATTTGAACAATGAAAATCTTAGCTAGTAGGGATAGAGCAATCATATTGTTTTAATCAAAGAACAAAGAGCACATCTAGTGCAATTTCCCTAAACTATTCCTATGAGCACACACAAAATTTTTCAATGCACGATGCAAGTTTTTCTTTTCAGTTCCCTTAATGTTGAGATGAAAAAAAGGAAACTAATGCACATACAATTAATCAATCTTTTTGCAAGAACGAAGAGCTTACAACAATTCCTTTTCGCAAGAAATGAAGACTTTTATGACACTTTATTTTGAGCAAATATTAATCAACTATAAGCTAACTTTGACGATGAATTCATAATGATAAATAAATCATTTAATAAACACTAAAAAATCAAGGCCAAAGTAGGGCTAGGAAGAGAAATACAAATTGATTTCAGAGACACAACAATCATTGATCTTTCAGCAAGAAAAAAGAGAAGGAAATTTGGAAAACACCAAGCCAAAGGTGGTATTTTTGACCTAAGGAGGATCAGCATAGCCCTGAATGGGAGACAGTGCACTTCCAAGCATTGTCCTCAAGATAAGGGTGCTCTGCAGTGCTCTGCGTCCTGACCAAGCTTGCGCTGGTGCCAGAGAGACCATTTTAGGGGCTTTCAAGCACAAGTTTTACCAAAAAACACTTCAAAAGCGCTGAAACAAGATCAATGGAAGCAAGTTAACTCTACTAGAATGTACTAGGATGAAGATAAACTACCTGGAATGATGATCATTCCCTAGTGGAGTTGCCAATTTATTATTTGGAATTTTGCATCTACGGATAAACACAATTTCTGTATGTGGGTATTTACACCTAGAACAACAGATTTAAAGAGTTTAACCTTTCCCTATAGAATATAAATAAAACAAGGGACCTACTTGTTATCTTTCGCTTCCCTTTGTCTCCTTTGAATAGCTCCCATCACTCCTCGAATTGAATTCGCTCGATAAGTACCTACAATTATAAACAGAGGACAAAAACTAATCAAAGCAAGAGATCTATCTACTATAAGCAAATGGAATTGAAAGAATTTACACATCTAATCATCATACATAGAGACAAAAATATGGGAAATGGTGTAAAAAAAATTATTAAGTAGAAGGAAGAGTTACAACCAAGGAAGTCTGATCCCATGTCACTCATCTAGCTTGAGTTCCATCCTTCATCACACCAAAAGCACAACACTTTGGTAGCATAACAATACTTTCTTACAATATCAAACCTCACACCAATAGTATCTCCTTACAAATTCTCAAAGTTTAGCCCTTGATCACTATGATGAGTGATTAATTTATAGGGAAATGGAGGTGGTTTTGTCATAAATTGGGCATTGAATGGATTTCCAATTTGGAAGTTACTTTCCATGGAGGAAGGGATGAGAGGATAGGAGGTTATTTGATTCATTCCCTATCCAATTTCGAGCACATAGGAGAGGATAAGAGGTGGGAATCTTCTAGAATGATCTAGAATGAAAGAATATTCCCAGAACCCTATGAAGATTTCGCTCAATCTCACCCAGCACAGGTCAAAGTGGGCCTAAGTGCTCTGTAGTGCACTTACCCCTAACGAAGGCTGCATTTGTCCCTCAAGGAGTCATTTCAAGATGTCTTCAGGCTAGGAAACTCTCAGGAACGATGGCATTCAATGTGATTACTTGTCTATGGCATGTAGAAAAAGAATTGGGGTTTGATGAGCCCTAAAAGTACTGATCTAAATGATAGGAGTGATGTGCCCAAATAGACCTATAATACATACATTGATCGGGTTAGGATGGAGCGCGAGACCCTGAGCCTTGCCTATTATGACTTAGGATGCATGGAGTTATATGTCATTCATGATTGTATACATGTTTCTACTATACGGATGGCTATGACCATACCGTGAGACTTTATATTTATGATGATCCTTGTTATCTGGATGGTTGCGCCCATACCATGGATCTTTTCATATAGTCTTCATCATCTGGATGGTTGTGTTCATGTCATGGATTCATGTCTTGATCTCAGAGATGTATATGTATATGCATCCTTGATTTGCAGGTCTCTTGATAGTGTGTGTCCTCGTCGTTACCAAAATCTCGTAAAGCATCTCAACCATCACTCCTCATTCTGCCTTCATGCTTTAGGGGGCATCTGTTACACAATATTTTTTCATGCATCCTGCACTTTTCAGTGACATACCCTGAAGTTCCCGAAATAGGATCATTATACAGCATACTCATCCATGTATATAGTTCAGATCCCTCCTTTAACTTTGCTTGGAAAATATATGGAGCTTTCCTTGAAGAAATAGCTCTTAAAACCCTAAAATGAGGGTCATTGGCCTTATGAAGCTCAAAACCGTTATGATCGCCTATTGCGCCATGTTAATTTAGCAATGACATCGCTCTATTCCCTTTCATACTCGCAATGGTCTCAAAAAGGAAGTTTTCCCAAAGAGGATGAGAAGCTTCATGATCTAGAAGCTTCCAGAGCGGCAAGATGGAGGTGGTTTCGCATAGATGAGGTCGAATACTCTTAATTTGACCTCTTGGTCTCATCCTTATGAGCTACCTCTTTGAGATGTGGGCATAATCCTAACTTTGGAGGAGTCCTAACTGCCTCTCCTAGCCTATAAGTTCCTCCTCTCCCATTCCCAAATGGTTGATCTATGTCCATTTGCACCCCTATGCTGAGCTTGTGCTTAGAGGCTATTCATTAGACTTGGAGAAGGATTGTTTGGAGAGTTTCTTGGCTTAGAATTGGATTACCACTGAAGGAGAGCCTTTCAACATCAAGGCTATGGTTGTAAGATTCCCTTTATTGTTTAAATAATATACAACTGTTGGTACATCTTCCCAAAATATATATGTTCATGTATGTATTAGCTTGGAATTCCTTGATCAACTAAGTAGGTTACTATTGGATTTTCTATTGGTTTTGGCATGCTTTGTTGTCTCTTGATCACTTGTGTAAGTACATCAGTGCTGAAAGAAGTAGGAACAAGTCTATGACACAAACGGTTTGAGGATCTCGACAAAGGAAATCGGAATAACATCAGAGCGAGATAGGTCATCTCTCTTGTTCTACTTTTCAATTATAATCTAGGAAGATGTCTAGTTGATTGTCACTTCAGTTGCTAGACCCACTCATCAGGCTAGAGGGATCATCTCTATCCATATAGAGGGTTAACCTTATCAACACTGCGCCATGAGCTGGAATGATATAACGTGACCATAGAAGAAGAAGAATATGACCCTAGAAATATCAACATTCTAGAGTCCGAGGGACAATGCAAAGTTAAAGGACCCAAAGAAGAAATCCCTAACACAGTAGAGCCTTTGAAGAATAGATAGGTAAACATTGGATCAGATGCGTAGCAGAAGTTTGTGAAAATAAGCGACTATTGGGATGAGGATACAATTGATAAGGTCATGGAACTGTTGTGCGAACACGAGGACTTGTTTCCCACCAAGTTCTCAGATATGAAGGGGATAGTAGGGGACCTGGGCATGATGAAGTTTACTTTGAAGTTAGATATGAAGCATGTAAAACAACGACCCTACCATTTGAATCCCAAATACAAGGAAAATGTGTGTAAAGATTTGGAAAAAATGCTAGAGGTTGAGATCATTGAGCCTTGGAGTAATTAGACTGGGTGAATCATATGGTAGTCTAGGAAAAGAAGTAACACGATGAAAGATGGATATGTATTGATCTGAGGAAGATAAATGATGCGTGTGTCCATGACCCGTTTCCAACGTTGTTTATAGATGAAGTCCTGGAGAATATTGGAGGGTAGGAAGCCTACTCATTCACTGATGGGTTCTCGGGGTACCATCATATCAAGATCGTGCTGGAGGATTGTGTTGGGTTGTGTTATATTCTTTCCACTTAGTTAAAAAGGGGTTTGAGTGGTACCTGTAACCCCACTTTATGGGGTCCGGGGCAGTGCCCCAGAAAATTTTGATTTTGGACCCTATGTTAGGTTGGGAAAACCCACCTATGGTTTTGTGCATGATTTTTGCACATGTTTTTTGGACGCGATGGTTTTTCGGTCCATGGTATTGGACGCGATGGTTTTCGGTCCATGGTATT
>APFE030556376.1:72562-98344 GCA_000404065.3 Pinus taeda | reverse complement strand
TTAACATTCCAAAACCTAACCCTAGAAGATGAAACGCCAAACTATGGGCCCCGTTTGGGTAAATTGGTACATCAACTTCCCGGGGTCGTAACTTTGGCATACGATCTCCGTTTGACGCGCATGTTAGCCCGTTGGAAAGATCTCTCCGAGGACTACAACGGGAAAGATGATTTTTTATCAAAAAAATCGTGGAGCTAGATTTCCCAAAAAACGTCGTTTAGGGCCTCAAAACGGCTCCGGAAGTTCAAGACCCGAAAAATTGCTAAAAATAGTAAAATGCGCTATAATTAAGGAAACTAAAAATGTTGAGGTGGGGGTCCAGGTGGACTTGGCAGGTGGCCACCACTATCCACTTGGATCATTTTGTTAGTCTATTTTCGCACTTTAGTGCAGCTCAGTACTAGCACATTTTTGAGCTTTTTCTTGTAAACAGTTTTTGGGATGTAACTATTATTTTTTTATCAATAAAGATGAATCCAACTTTGCACCAGCTCTAATCTTTCTTAGGAGGTTGTAGCTCTTGGGGTTGGGCCCAACCAAGTGCCAGTACCTCCTTTGTATACTTTTATGTGTCTTTGCTACATTCATAGAATAATTTTTGTTATTTAGGTTAAAATCTTGCTTTGTTACTTAGGTTGTTTTTGATGATTAAAATAGCTTTTCATACTTTAGGTTGATTTGATAGTTTGGTAAAGGAAAAGATCTGAAAAAAAGGCCATCAAGCAATCCTTGATCTCATTTCTCCCTTCTTGGGACCATGAGCTGAGACCAAGGCATACTTGTTGCCACAAAAACACTATTTTTGCCTTTCCATGCAATTGCTAGTGTTAGATTTTTAGTTGGAAAAGTTGATACCAGTTGTACTTTCATGTTTAGGATCTGTTCTTGCTTAGTTTCCATAGTTATCTTGCATGATTTTCTGCCCATAAACTTCTGTTCATCATGTTTCTGGCTTTTAGGTCAAATTAGGTCAAAATAGCTAGATCTTTGGTTTTTCTAGTCTTTGTTCGATCAGTTTTGGAAAATAGTGTGCAGAACACCTATAATACCTCCCTACCTATCCTTCCTCCATCATAAAACCCTCTCCAACCCCTAATCCAAGATTCCTTCCCTTCATTTGCTACACTTTTCCAATTTGCCCTCATTCCTACATTCTTGTGCGACATCATTCCTCCCATCCTTGAATGAATCCAACCACCTTAATCACTCCTTAGCCTCATTTACCAGGTCTTAGACCCCTTCACATCCTCATCCATCCTCCATTTCAACTTTCCCACCATTTTTCCACCATCAACCCTCCAAAATCCTCTTTCAGATCTTCCTGTAGAACATCTTGTAGAACCCCTGCAGACTTCTTATAGAAGTTCACGTGAGCGGTTTTTCGAGATCTGATCATTGTGAAACTCTATGGAAGGGTTTTAAGGACCCCTTAGGCCCTCTTCTCATCTTCCCAACCTCCTGCAAGTGCCTACTCCATTTACTTTCACCAGTCAACATCTGCAAAGTCAAAAACAGTTAAAGCACATGCATAATAATTCTGCAAAATTACTCAATAATGCAAAAATATGTTTTCTCCAAATTTTACTGTAGAAGTAGCTTAGTCACATGAATTTTACCTTTCTAAAATTCAATGGCATCCATTTCCACTACTTTCATCTCTTTTCTTGCACCAGTAGTGCTAGTCGGTAAAAACTAGGGTTTGTGTTTCTTTTCAGCTTTCAGCTTCTTTTTGCAAGTAGACTAGCCTCCTTTGAGTTAGATATCATCCATCATAGTTAAAAGCTTCTTCTAAGAGCTCATATAAGTTAGCTTAAGCTCCTAGAGGACTTGTGCTAATTGATCAAGTGATAGCTTGCGGCAAGAGCTAGTACTTGTGCATATAGCACCGTCGCTTCCAAGTTTGTTACGAACAACCGGGTTGATAAAAGTAAAGAAGGGAGTCCCAGGAGTTACAGCATCATTGCTGCAATACTGGGGCCCACCAAATGTGATGGTTTTCAGTCCATGGTATTGGATGCGATGGTTTTTGGTCCATGGTATTGGATGCTTCGGCATGTATAAATATGTATTATAACATTGAAAGGAAAATAATGAAAAATCAAGCTGGTAGTCCCGGTTTTTGGATCCAGTGGGAAAATCTCTATGTATATGTGTTTTATGTGTTATGCTCTCACATTTTTTATTTTTCTATGTTTTAGAATTCGTATGCAGGTAATTTCTATACGGGGTTAAGACCTACAGATTGCAACAAGACCACCTTCACAATGGAATGAGAGCATTTTCAATACACAATAATGCCATTGGGATTGAAGAATGCACCTGCAATCTTCTCAAGGGTAGTAATTATAGCTTTTAAGGAATTTATCCATATTCTTAGAAATCTACTCTGATGATTGGACAATATTTGGGTTGGTAAAGCACCACGTTGCAAGTCTGCACCTTATGTTGGATACCTATTATAGACATTAGATCACCCTGAATCTAAAAAAGTGCATCTTATGTGTTCCTTATGGAATATTACTGGGTCATGTGGATTGCAAGCAAGGATTGATGGTAGACCCTCCAAATATAGTTGTTATTTTCAATTTGGAGGCCCCGAAGAATGTAAACCAGCTACGCATGACACTGGACCATATGGGGTATTATAGAAAGTTTATAAAGGCATATGTGCAAATCACTACGCCAATGGAGAAACTGTTGAAGAAGGATGCGACATTCTGCTAGGATGAAGAGTGTCAGAACAATTTAGACATTTTGAAGGAGAAAATGATCACCATGCCCATTCTACTATTCTCAAATTGGAAAAATGAGCTTCATGTTCATGTGGATGCTTCTTGTGTTGCACTATGTGTGGTGTTGACCCAACCAGGTGAAGGCGATATTTATCATCCTATAGCATTTGCGAGTAGGAAATTGTCAAAGGTCGATAAGAACTACTTGACTACAGAGCACAAAGGACTGGAACTGGCGTATGTGCTACAGAAATTATGGCACTATCTATTAGGTGCGCACTTCAAAATTTATACATACTATTCTGCTCTAAAATACATGGTCAATAAGCCTATGTTGGGGGGGGAGATCTGTAGATGGTTGTTGATCTTTCAGGAGTATGATTTTGAGGTGATTGTGAAGTCTGGACGCTTGAATGTTGGTCTTGATCATCTATCCCAGATTGACATGGGTGATGAGCCTACTATTTTGGAAGAAGGGTTGCCTGATGCGCAACTCTTTGTTGTTCGTGTCATAGACAATCACTTTGTTGATATAATCTATCTTTTAACAACTAGCACAGCCCCAGAGGGATATTCTACACAGCAAAAGAAGGAGTTGGTGGTTCGCGCGGCTGATTTTTCCATGATCATTGGACACCTCTATAAGATGGGCTTCGATGAAATACTATGTCGATATGTCCCAAATTTTTAATGACCAAGCATCCTCGCAGAAGCACATGGAGGAGTGGAAGGAGCACATTATGTAGGAAGAGCAACTGCGCAGAAGCTCCTGTGCACAGGACTTTGGTGGCCAATGGTGCATAAGGATTCAAAAGCATATTGTAGGGTGTGTGATTATTACCAAAGGATGGGGAAACCATCACGGAGGGATGAATTTCCCTTAAATCCACAGCTAACTTTGCAGGTATTTGATAAATGGGTGATTGATTTTATGGGTCTGATCCAGCCACCAAGGAAAACGACCGGCGTGCGATACATTATTACTACAACTAAATACTTGACATGATGGAAGGAAGCACAACCGATAAAGGACTATAAGCGCCACTACCACTGCAAGGTTTATTTTTGAGTTTATCTTGTCTCGATTTGGCTTCCATAAGATATTAATGAGTGACAAGGGTATGGACTTCTTAAATGAGACAATTGTCATGAGGCTTGAATAATTCTAGGTCTATCATCATAAAGGTATGCCCTATCACTCTCAAGCTAATGGTACAGTAGAAGCTTTTGATAAAATCCTGGAGAGTGCTTTAATGAAGGTTTGCAACATGAAGCAGAATGATTGGGATGTGTGCATCACAGTAGTCCTGTGGGTGTCTAGAACCACTTGTAAAAAGTTGACAGGTCAAACTCATTTCAGGTTGGTCTATGGGTAGGAGGCTGTGATGCCCATGGAATATATTGTGTTGAGTTTTCAGATTGCAACACTCATCGATATGGATGATCATGAAACTATGGAGGAGCATTTCACGCAGCTGATGGAATTGGAGGAGGATTAGTTCTTAGAAGGATTTCGCCAAAAAGTACAAAAGGAGCACAAAAAGGCATGGCATGATCGAAATATAAAGCAATGCACCTTCCAGGTTAATGATTTGGTATTATTATATGATAGTAAATTTACAAAATTTCTTGGAAAGTTTCAAATGCATTGGTTGGGACACTGTGGTAAAATAAATTACAGATGGTGACGTAGTTCAACTCATGACGCTGAATGGAGAATTGTTTCCAAGGAGAGTCAATGGAAATCAATTGAAGTTGTACAAGGGTGATCCCACCCCTTTGGAATGACTATATGATGGTGGGATAGTCTTAGTACTCCAAGAAGCTATAAGGAAGTACAAGACTATAAACTACACTTCCAAAAAATGGGAAAGACGAAGTAAGAGGGTCACGTGATGGAAGAAAGTAGGGATTCGAGGGAAGTTGCGCCAAGGTGGCTACGCCACAAAGGCTGGTGTCACGTAGCCTAGTCAATAAGTAGCCGTTGGAAGCACTGTAGATGATTGGATGGAAAATTTTCCATTAGGAGGAGTAGGGATGGTATATTTATGGGGAAAATATTTAGAAATATTTCACCAAGGATGCATTAACGATGGGAATTTGGAGGGAACAATTGGATTCAAATTCAAATTCGCCTATAAATCTGGCATGTGGCCTTGCATTCGAACACTTTTCTTCCAACAAGTTTTCCTTCAACTTTGCTTCCAGGATGATTGTTATATGTCTGAAAAGGTTTGGGAGGAAATTATAGCACAACCTAAGTTCACCAAATTGCATGATTGGCACCATATGATCATCTTTGAGAGAATGACTGCAACTCCCCCTGCAATAGAGGCAACGGCCTCTGAAGTAGCACCCTCAGTTGAAGCAACACCCTCTATTCCTACAGGATTTCTGACTATGGTGCCAAGCTCTCCTAGAACTAAGCCCTCTGCAGCTAACAAGAAGTAGAAGAAACCACCATAGGTTCCGATGAGGCAATCACCGCGAAAAAGTCCCATGGAAATCCATGAGAAGGGGAAGATGGACAGTTCATAACAACCAACTAAGCCCCTCTATTTGGATGAGGAAAAACTGCGTGGAAGCATCGAGGAGATGGATGATGAGGAGGATAAGCCTATGACTAAGATCCCAAAGTATATCCCACTACACAAGGGCACAACTAAGGTGCCTAAGGACCCAAACAATGCCAAATTTATGGTTTCTACACATCTACTACTAGAAACAGTGGTGTTTGAGGGTGCACTATTGGGCTGCATTTTGATGCTCAATATGGAGGATTGGGATTTGGGAGATCATGAGAAGTTCCCTCATCTTGTGCAAGTTAGTTACCTGTCAAAGATGTATTATGAGGAAACTGGGGTTACGAGATTGGAAACTATGAAATGGGTCACGAGTGTTGAGGCCGGGGGCCTCCTAAACATGCTCTGGGTGTCGCACTTCAGTCACACCATCATTAACACAACATGTGTCCAAAAATTATTGAATTTGGTGCATGATGGGTGTCTTTGGTTGGGATAACCTATCCGATTACAGATATGTTGATCCATCGAATCACCTTGCTGCCCTATCAAGGTGTGGATCCAACAAAAGCATTTGGAGGGAAAACATAGGAGAAAAAACTTGTAGATCAGATGAAGAGTGAGTTAGGGTTGATTAAAATGTCATGCAAATATTCCATCTGCTCCATTTCAGATCCCGCAATGCATTCCACCATGCAAATATTGGCATGCAAGGTCATGCACAAGTGTCATGTGGATAAGGTTCTAGAGCCTGTGATCTCTTTGGTTGCGTAGTGTGCCAAAGGAGTCCAATACAACTAGGTTCAGTACCTTTACAAATAATTCTTGGAGAACTGTCGGGAGGTCCAGTATGAGGGCAAGGAATTTCATTATGCCTGGTTGTTACTCTTGATATCATTAGTAGCATGGAGGACGTCGGAGGACAAACAATTTCCTCCTCAAGAATCAGACCTTCTGGAGGCTACGAAGTTAGCTTCACTCTGGGCAACAAAGGACCCTCTACGAGTCATGGAGACCAAGATTTTCTAGGTGTTGGTAAAGATGGATCTATGCGCGGTGATCATCCAGATGCTAAGGATTTCACCTACCTTACATTATCAATATGAGCCCTACATCGACTTCAAGGTTGACTTCCATAATGTATACGTTCGTGTGTGAAGGGATCTGAATAAGATATGGCACAAGTTGCCTTATCTTGTGGATGAAGAGGATGTCATGGAGATTGTAGGTAAATGGATATGAGATTGGCTTTAGCCACCATATCCTCATACAGGAATGAGAAAGGCAACATAAGGTACCACCACGCAGACATAAGAAATAGAGAAACAAAAGGAAGCCAACAAGGCTGTAGATACGAGAGAATTGCACAGTGGAAAGAGGCTGCATCTAGGGAAGCTTCTGCTAAGGAAGTTATTGCCAAGGAAGCTACTAACAAAGAGAAAGTGGCCCAGGAAACCACAATCAATGTTGAGGAGTTTGAATCTCAGCACACATAGGACCAAGGAGGGTCAGATGCAGAAGAGGGTGGGGGCATGGAGCATGAAAACCCATTTGTGGTCAAGAAAAGAACAAAGCAGACAACCTCGGGGTCATGGAAGAAATAGAATTCAAATAAATCACCTATGTGGATCCATTAATCCTAACTGAAGGGGACTTAGACGAAATTGGCGACTAGGTCCAGGATACTGCAACAGAATTATGGACCTAGTTTGAGCAGAAATACCAACAGATGTTGGGAAATGTATAGAAGGATTTACACGAGTTGTAGATCTAGATAGCTCGACTATAAGCAAGCGTAGGCCAAGCGAGCGGGATTCAGGTGAGCCTGCATCAAGCGAGCATGACAGTGTTGGACATAGAGCATACCTTGGATCTCTTTGTGATTCAATTTCCAGACAGGGCCCTGCATGCAAAAACGGATGAGGCCAAAGCCCAAATCTTGGAGATCAAGAATTTGGGCCTTAACCTCACAACACTCCCTATCCAAACTTTTGGCTTAGTGGGTCCTGACCCAGGTTTAGAGTTAGTTGCTCCAAACAAATCCCTACACTACTGGCACCTTCGGCATCAATCTGTGGAGCATAGATTGAAGTCTCACCCGAAGCAGTATGGGGGGATGTTGGAACCAAGTTTCTACACCTAGAGATGAGTGTGATGTCATTTTATGCCCTAAAGATGCCTTTGCGTAGATCGATAAGCCTTTCTAGCTTATCTATATAATCTATTTAATCATCCTCTAAACCTCTGTGAAGGTTTACGACATTCTTTCGCGTACCTTGAATAGAGTAATTAACTACTTATGCGCATAAAATATTACTTATAACCCAGTAATTACTCAGATCATGTTAAGTGTTCGATAACTTCAACATACAACAAAATAATCTTCATGTAAATAGTTAATAGTAATTTCATTCATATAACAATGTAAGCCATGTAAAATTGCGCATCAATACATCATTATTTCATAAACCCATTATAACATAAGGCACATTAATATAAACAGAAGCAAAGAGATAAACACAAGTATTTCTGCAACAATCTACTTTATTAATACTCAGTTCTACTTACATACTCAAGACTTCCCTGTGCACTCAGCTATAGGGGTCTGCACACTCAGCTGTGGACTCTACACTAGGCCTCTGCGCACATAGCTGCACACATAGCCCCAAAATTGACCCTAAGGGACCCCATCCCAGCAGGCCCCCAACACAAAGATCGTGACTCACCCTCAACTCACTTGGTTGGCATGGAGATCCTACTGCGAAGATCCTCGAGCTCCACTTGTGCCATTGCTACCTTAGCTGCACTCTGCATGGGCGCTTTCTTGGTCTACTCCGCTAGCTGCTCTATTGTTGGTCCTGCACTGTCCTCCTTGATTTTATGTTGCGTACTCTTTAAATTTTCCAATTTCTCCTAAATGTTGGTAGAGACGATGTAGGCCTCATCCAACCAAGGCCCCAATCTGGCCTTGAGGACTGCCTCTTTCTTCTGTGTTGCTTCAACCTGTGTAAGCAACTGCTTTGCTTCCTACAACTTGGCAAGTCATTGTGTTGTAGCAATGGTGTGCGTTGTTTTCCTTGCTTCATCATATTGTTGCTGCAGTTCGCGAGCTTCTATATTCAAGGCTTTTAGGGTAGGATATTCCTATAGAGCCGTGACAACCTCCATTTCTTACTCAAAAATCCCAATGTATTCTACCACAATGTCATCCATAGTCGCGACTCCATCCTTCATAGAGGTTGCGCGCTGTTCCCTTACCTCTAGCAGAGTTGAGGGTTGTGACTTCAACTCCAACTTTGTTATCTTCAGGTTCAACTCAAACTGAACTCGGGCCACTTCCATCTTGGCACCACACATGCCTGTAGCTAACATTTTGATCTTTGCCTCCAATGATGCTTCCTTTGGTATATACATTTCAGGTACTATTCTGCAGGCTTCTTCTACTGCGGCTGCAAGCTGAGCGTTCTACACCTGAATTTTCCTTTGTGCCTCGAGTTCCTCTTTCTTCTCAACGAACATCTGTTCATTGTTTACTCGATATTCACTTATGAGGCTAAGCACATGCTGCTCCCCCACCTGGAACTATGCTAGCACCCCTACCTGTAGCGTGTGCAGGTACTCATTCGGGAGTGCAGCCAGGTTGAGGCCGATGTTCTTCAAAGAACTCACTGTGGCCTTGTCATCAGCCACCTCTGTGCTCAAATATCCATCTAGAAACATGACTATCTGAAGGTCCAGTGATCGATCTGTGATGCACCTGCTTAGATCCTAGTTGTCTGAATCTGCAGCTCACGCGGATCCTTCTAAATGGTGCTCAGCGTCTACTATTGTTGTTGCTCAAACTATTGTAGCAGTTCTACCATGGTATCCCACACCTTATCACCTATCTCGTCCAGGTTTCAATCTATCAGAGTAATAGGATCTAGCAATGGCTTGGTCACTTCCAATTTCTTTCGTGGCCCTTCCTTTCCTTGTTCCTTGTACCGTTTGACCCAAAAGGGAGTGCTCTCCTACTCCTCCTGACCATTTCCTCCTCGTTTTGACTGCTCCTCCTCCTCTGTTGGCGGCAAAGGAGACTTACCACTGTGCTCGAAGTCACGCTCTTCATATTCGGTCTGTTTCTTCGTAATGCTTTTCGCTTCACCCCAAGCCTTCTCCTCGACCTCTTTTTTTCACTTCTCAACCAACTGTTGAACCTTCTACTTGGTCAATTCGTTCTTTTTATTCTCTTTGGAATTTCTAGTACCTGTACTAGATCGGATGGAGAGTACTACTTTGTCAGCCAGTTCTTGACCACTTCCTCAATAACATCATCTATAGCGAGGTAAGGCAGGTCAAACCATTTTTGTTGCGGATCCTTCCACGCGTGGATGTATATGCGGTGGAAGTCAGCTTTAAAATCTGCATATCTTGACAGTTGCTTAAACACAGTTTGAGACAACTATGGCTTCTGGTTGATGGCCATGCAAATGCTTGCCTCCATCAACACCTAGAAGACTTTGGTCTCTGTGACGTGTGTGACGTCCTTTGTAGCCCACAGAGAGGCAAACTGTGCAACCTTTGGCAAATCCTTATCCATAGGAGGAAACTGACTATCTTCCAACAGATCCCGGAGCTAGGAGCACAATGGAGAGCAACAACCACAAATAGTGGAATGTTTTACTCTTGTCCTATGCCTCTTGACAATTCGTGAGGAACTTGCCACAAAGGTAGCGTGCCCAGTTGAATTGTATGCCCTCCATGCACTGGGTAGCCAAAGAAACCACTGGTACCAGAACCTCATCCATGCAGCATTTTCTCATAACTTTTCCTACAAGGATCTGAGTGGTAATCTTCACCGCGGGGTTGGTGATTGAGGTTATAGAGTACCACACAACTTCTTTTTGATCTTGAATTTATCCTTCATTTTCACTGCAAGGTCATGCTCGCTCGTCTTTCTGCCAAACTCCTTGGCTGGATTCAACCCTGAGTGCAGCAACAGTGTGATCCGATGGATCATCATATCAGTGATGGGGATTGGCACGCTCAGCCACAAACAGCTATCATGCACTAGGGTTAGTAACTACTTGATCACAATCTGATTTATGTTGGAGCATTGGTAGTGGGGCACCCATAACAGGTTCAACAATCCCGAATGATTCACTCCACAAATCCACTCTACCGGCTTTTGTGTGGTGACACCTGATTCTTTGTAGAACACCCTCTTCATGTAATTTTTTGTTGCCAAGTGGGGGAACCTCTCGTGGTCCGCCGGATCCCAGTCTTCTAGCTTGAGATTGGGAATCCGTGCTAAACGCAAACCTTCAAAATTGATGTTCTCCGGTAGTGGGGGTGTAATAAGGAGGAATTTTCCTGCATCTTGGTCCTTAGGGACCTTCAAGTTTCCCTTGCACGGAGGGATATAATCTGGCATCTTGGAGATTGGATCCACCCCCTCGGTGTCTATGTCCTTCGCGCTCTTTTCAGCCTCCAAATCCACCACTTCTCCCTTCCCTTTTGTGCTCGGTTTGTCTTTCGTTTGTGCCTAAGTAGTTGCATGCTTCCTCGGTAACTCACGCACCAGCATGGGCTTCTTATGCTTGTCCTTCTTAGGTTTGGAGACTTCCCACACCGACGTAGGCTTTAGGCTAGATGACCTTGGTGTCATAGGCATTGCAGCTGGAGTCTCCATGCTCATCACCTCTGGAGAAGCTCCCTCAGAGGCAACAACTCCTTTAGAACTAGCAGTCTCTCCTGGTTCAGACATCGTGTTGAGGTTAAACCGTTGGGTTTCCTCAGGTAACTTATTGAATATAGAACTAGTGACCAAGTCAGCGTAAACTACGGATTCATAAACAACATACAGTTAAGCACTGAGATTCTAAGGATGAAAAGTGTTTTTTGTTGGATGGCCACACATAATTTATAGGCGAATTCAAATTCAAATTCAACCGTTTCCCCCCAAAATCCATTCATAAATGTTGAATTGATGGCATATTTACAAAGATTTCACACTTAAATTTAGCCTTAAATGCCACCCCACCACTCCTCTTAACTGTCTTTTGGCAGTCAAATTATGAATAGTGACTATAATGGTTACTTTCTAGATACGTTGTGCGGTCTCTCCCCCTATAGTGCAGCGCCCTTCGTGCTTCTTCTGGTACTGTGACAACATTTGTTTTCGCGCATACCCTCTGTCGCATAGCTCTATCAACCGGGCAGTGTAGTTTATAGTCCCGCACCTCCTTGCAAATACCTGGAGCACTAAGACTGTGCTACTGCCATGTGTTCATTGGGTTGGATCCCCAGTGTATGGCTTCAATTGACTTCCTTTTACCCTTCCTGAAAATGAATCTCCATTCAATTTCACGAGATGAACTACTCCACCATCTATAATATCTTTGATAACATATGGCCCCAGCCAGTGCATGTGAAGTTTTCCTGGAAACTTATCAAACTTTCTGTCATATAATAAAACTAAATAATTTACCTTGAAGGTGTGCATTTTGATGTGCCAATCGTGCCAAGCATTTTCACATCCCTTTTGAACCTACTGATGGAATCCAGCCAAAAACCAATCCTCCTCAAGCTCTATTAGCTACATGAGCCTATCTTCTAAGGCTCCACGGTCCACCATTCTAGTGAAAGGCACTATGTGTAGACTAGGCATAATGTATTCCATAAGCATTACATCTTCTATACCATAGACCAACCTAAAAGGTGTTTGAACAATAAACTTTTTACAAGTAGTTCTGTAGGCCCATACTACTATTGGTACATGCACGTCCCAATCATTCCGCTGTGCATTACAAACATTCGTTAGTGCATTCTCCAATATCTTATTAAAAGCCTCAACTGTTCCATTGGCCTGAGGATGGTATGACATACTCTTCTGATGGTAAACCTGGAACTCCTCTGTCAGTGCACTGATTGTTTCATTGAGAAAATGCGTACAGCAATATCGCATCAAAACCTTTTGGAAACCAAACCTGGTCAACACATATTCGAACAGAATTTTTTTTTTTGTTGCCCCTATACATTCTTTCACAGGTTGTGCCTCTGCCCATCTAGTCAAATATTCGGTTGCGGTGCTGATATATCGCGCATCAGTCTTCTTGCTTGGAGGATGAATTGGTCCTACAAAATCAATTGCCCATTTCTCAAATGGCTGCAATGGCACCTACGGATTCAAAGGAAGCTCATCCCTCTTCGATGGCCTGCTCGTCCTCTGACATGCATCACATGCCATGCAATATGCTTTAGAATCCTTATGCAACGTCGGCCATCACAACCCAGCGCGTAAAATCTTCTGTGTTGTTGCTTTTCCAAAATAATGTCCTCCCACAACTCCTCCATGAGCTTCAATGAGGATGTTGTTTCTTTCAAAGTCAGGCACATAGCATCAAAGTATTTCATCCAAGCCCATCTTATACAAATGGCCTGCAATAACTGAAAAGTCTGCCACGCGTTACACCAATTCTTTCTTCTATTGACTAGTGTATTCCTCGGGAGCTATCCCTATGGTCAGAAAGTGGATAATGTCCACAAAGTGATTATCTGCTACGTGCACCATGAAGAGTTGCGCATCAGGTAGCTCTTCCTCCAAATTGGTAGGCTCCTCCCCTATTTCAATGCACTCTAGATGGTCTGACCTTGCATTCAACCTTCCTAGCTTCACATTCACCTTGAAATCATACTCCTGAAACAACAACATCCATCTATAGATTCCCCCCCCAACAAAGGCTTATTGACAAGGTATTTCAATGTATAATGGTTTGTGTACATCTTGAAATGTATGCCTAACAGGTAATGTCTGAACTTCTGGAGCACACACACCATTGCCAAGACTTTGCACTCAGTCGTTGAATAATTCTTTTCAGCCTTAGACAACTTCCTTCTCGTAAACACTATAGGGTGATCCAACTCTCCTTCACTAGCCTATGTCAGAACTGATCCTAGCGCAACATAGGAGGCATCTACATGCACATGGAACTCCTTCTTCCAATCCAAGAAGACTAGGATCAGTGCGGAGACCATTTTCTCCTTCATTATATCCAAGTTGTGCTGACATTCTTCATCCCAACAGAGTATAGCATCCTTCTTTAGTAGCTTTTCTATAGGTGTGGTAATCTCAGCATAAGTTTTGATGAAATTCTGATAATATCCAGTATGGCCTAGCATAGCGCATAGCTGGTTTACACTCCTTGGGGCTTCCAAATTGATTATTACTGCGATCTTAGTAGGGTCCACCATAAGTCCTTGCCTGCATACCACATGACACAGCAAGATCCCAAAAGGGATGCAAAAAAAACATTTTTTAGGTTTAGCGCAATCTGATACCTTTGGAATGTATCCAACATTAAGCGTAGACAGTCTACATGGTGCTTGACTAGCCCAAACACTATCCAATCATTGAAATAGACCTCCAAGCACTTGTGAATGACCTCCTTGAACACCGAAATGACCACACATGAGAAGATCGTTGGTGCATTCTTAAGTCCAAAAGGCATCATTGTATATTGGAAACATCCCCACTTTGTTGCGAAGGTGGTCTTACTCCTATCTTATGGCACGATCTTTATCTGATGGTATCCAGAGAACCCGTTAGTGAATGAATAGGCCTCCTGCCCACCAAAGGATAATGAATGCAAGAATCATTAAGCTTCCTGAGATCTACGCAAATCCTTATTTCATCATTCTTCTTCTTTTCTTGAACTACCATTGGACTCACCCAATCAGATTCCTCCATTGGTTCAATAATACCCGCTGCAAACATCTTGTACAACTCCAAGTAGACATTTTCCTTGTATTTGGGATTAAGGTGATATGGCCTCTACTTAATAGGCTTCATGTCCGGTTTCAAAGTTATTTTCATCTATCCCAAATTGCCTATGATGCCTTTTAAGTCCGAAAATTTTGTGGGAAATAAATCCTAATATTCACAAAGAAACTCAGTGACTTTATCAACTGTAGCATCATCCCAGTAATCCCCAATATTTACAAACTTTGGTTCCACTTCTGTACCAATCCTTACCTGCTTAGTTTTTAGTGGCATGATGATGTCGGGGTTCTCTAGCTATGGTCCCTCCACTTCGCAGAGACCTTCTTCCTCGAGGGTTTTAATATTCCTTGGATCCTCATCCTCTCCTTCAGTAGTCATATTATAGCATTCCAGTGCATGGCACAACTGGGTACTCCAATCTAGTTTAATCAATTCCAAGGGATCTTGCAGAATTCTAAAGATTGCTTCCTTAACCTCTTGCTGCACTTCATCAATACTTTCGAATCCACTCTCAAAGCTGAACATCCTCACGAACCCCTCTCTTAAGATATCCCATTCCACTGTGTTGTGGCGGAGCTCTGTTTCCAAATACCAATTCATAGCATGATGTCCAAAGTGTGACAGAAAATATGCACCCACTCTGGATGCGGCTTCATTCCATAAACCTTAGTCCACCTTGCCAAATGATTGCGTAGATCATTTCTCCTGTCATACTTCTTAGTCAACTGTACCTTGGGGCAACCAAATCACATCCTCATCATCTTCCTATAGTCGCAGCATTCTTCAAAGCTATCTTTATGCGTACCCCACCACTGGGCAGGCATAGCGCGCATGTTATAGCTCCAAATACCACCTTATGTATTTTTTATGCTTGTTTTATGGCCTAGGGCAACCCCTCCTTCCAGAATTGGTCGAAATATTTAAAAAACAGTGTTTTACTCCCTATACATGACTTTTCCCTGTATTAAACATGTGTACATGCGGGTCAGTATATACCCAACCCATGTATATGTTTACACTTAAGAAAAATTAAATTTCCTTAACTATGGGTGGAGATCACGGGTTTTATCTATTGATTGCCTATTAGTGCCCATGGCCCAACTGTTTCTCAACTAAAAATCTACTTTGGGAGAAGTATAAAAAGACTTCAATGGGAAGGCCATAAGGAGGAGAGAAAATAGAGAATTACTCTACTAAGATTATCCCCTGATCAAGTCTGAAGATCCCTGTGCTTCAAGCACTTACCCAAGTTTAGGAAACCCTTGTTTCCTTGAGAGTTGATATCCTTTCACTTGTAGGAGATATCCTTATGTTGGTTATGGAAGGAGCCTTTTGAAGACCGGGACTGGACGGACCTGGAGGACGGTTCCACTTGGAGCTAGAAGAGGAAGACTCAGGTGAACTCTTTCTATGTTTTTGTTATAGTTATCTACAATAAAAGAAACACTGTCTTGTTCCTGATATCAACTTTGTTAATGCATCTAATGTTATTGTTATGGTTTATGTGTGAATGACTATTTCAATGTATAACTAACCATCTACTTATATGTTATAAAGTTGATTTCACTATAATGCTTTATCTATATGCTACTGTGTGTCTTTGAATTGGTTGTTTTGTAGGTTCAAAGATCATGAGGAGTTGTAGAGGGTTTGAACCCTGGTTGGAACTACCCGAACGAAGGACCCCTGGGTGTGTACATCCTCGCATAGTTTGCTCATTTAACATTTTGCTTGAGTTATTTGCTTGTTTCTTGTTGTAGATTACTCCTGCTTTGCTAAGGTTCTGACCCAAAGCCGTAGGGGACTTTATCCCTTAACAGAATTGGTGACTTTGCTGGGGACAACAATCTTGTTGTTCCTAGTTTGGGTTATTTAGTGCTAATCAGGGCTTAGCTTTAAGCTTGCTTGTTGTGATTGTATTGTCTGCTCTTGTAGGAACTCAGATTTCAAGTCTGATCCTTTTCATCAGGCCTCATTTTGTTTTTTCTTGTAAACTTCTATATATGCACCTTTTGTCGGGTTACAGAAGCGTATACACGCTAGTTTCTCTGAATTGAAGCCACGTATACGTGGGTTTCTTTTTCCTGAAACACATGTACATGCAGCTGTGTAGAGACACGGTCATGTATACATTTGTTTTGCATGATTTTTTCAAGTCTTTTTATCTAAAACGATTTGTTTCTTGGCCTGTGTGCTTCCTAAGTGGTCAGTTTCTGTTTTTAGATTTTAGTTTTTTAGTGAGCCTACTAATTCGAGTTCTCTCCTGATTTGAAGAGTTTTTGGTCTCAGTTTTCTTTACAGTGAGTGTTGTCATTTGTGTTTGAACACACAAGGCTTCTTGTAGAGGGTCTTGATTGTTCTAGTTTTCCGGAACAGAAGATTGCTTGCAATCTTTGTGTCAAACTTCATTTTTATGGTTTGCTTGCTTTGCTTCCTGTTGAACTTGTGGCCTTTCACTTCTTCTAGCTTTTTGAAAGTTTTTGTTTACAAGTTTGAAAGTGTGCCTTTCCTGATTTCTTGATCAGTGTCTCAAACCTCTTTTTGCTGCTTTTGGATCATTTAGCGTATCTTGAAACACCTATTTTGGTAAGTTTTCATTCGTGTTGAATTAACAAGTTGCAAAGTTTCCTTGTGATTTGCTTTTGATCTTTGAGTCTTTGGTAGCATTTTGAGTACTTTTGAAAAGTTGCTTTTATTGCTTTTTTGAAAAAGAAAAGTCCTTCAAAAACATTGTTTTTGCTTTCTTTGCCGAATTTGTGTTTGGTTTCTTTTGGTTTTTGAGAGTGATTTGGGATCTTTGTGTTTAGTCCTTCATGTTTTGGGAAAGATTTTGTGTTCAAAATTCTCATTCCTTTCAAAACACTTAAGTTGGATTATAAAACAAATTACTTTAATTTTCTTTTTATAGTAATCCATAATTTTTGCATTATCATGTACATCTTGCATTAGGGTAGTTTCGCATCATTAGAGCATCAATAGTTTTTTAGTTTTTGTTAGTGTGAAGTCTGTTGCGAGAAAAGAAAAGGAAAAAGATTGTTGCTTTAATAGAAGTTTCTTATAACCCAAGTAGAAGTTTCTTTTCATCGAAGAACAAACAAATGCATTGCATATAAGTTAGTTTTTCATTAATTTATTTTGCGTCAACGAACACCATCAGTTTCACTTCCATATTGTCCTTTTGACTTAAAAAGAACAACCACTTAAAATCAAGCACTAATAAAATAGACTAGAACTTTTTATATTGTCAATAAGTACACTAACAAGTTTTAGGTTATTTAGGGCCTTGGATTAGGTGAGAGGAAAGTAAACTCTCCAAGGTCACTCTAAATTGTCAAACGTAGAAGTCTGAATAGAGAGTGAAAATCCAATAGCATTAGGGAGACTGGGAAAGCTCTGTGATTGGGAGTTAAGCACGAGGGTTTTTTAAGATAAGGACGAGAGATACCCCCTCTCTTACTTGTCGGATCTTACCTCACGACTGTTCCGCCTGGCTTCTGATACAAGTTGGTATCTTTAGTTGCTTATCCTAGGGATCTACATAGGTGGCTATAGAGGGGAATCCTGTGGCACCTGAGGTTGACGTTGCATCAATTTCATTGGTACTTTTGGAGGGCACCCTTGCGAAGCTTGGGGGCTTGCACCAGCAAAGGCTATTATTTAGAGGTCAGCATAACTTCCTCTGATACCTTCGCTAGTAGACTTGGCACGCAATTACCCCAATCTATTTTTGGAAGGACCTTATTATTCACTTTCTTGTATTTTGGTGTCCGACCCTAATCACCCGAAGTGGAAATAATTGGAAGTTGTTTGACTATTGAATTCTTTAGGGAAATTTTTAGTGTGTGTTCTGTGCTCCTAGTCAACTTGGCTTGCAAATTTCTTGAGTCTTTAAGTAAATCTTATTAAATAATTTAAAGTGGCTGACCGATCACTTAGACTGTCCCGTAGACTTTGTGGGCTTTCACCTGTGAGTCCAGAGCCTTCTCCTAGAAGGTGTAGGAGTGATTCTGCCAGTGGTTTTCAACCAGTGGCAGCAAGCGCAGCGGAGATTGATCCTCCGCTTGGGGGCATCAGTGTACAAGGTAGACCTGGTACTACCACAGAGCTAGAGAGGAACACACCAGTTATTTCTCGGGTACTCTTCCAGTCGGAATATAATATTGAGGTAGAAGAGCTCTTAGAGTCAGTTGCAGCTCCGAATTATCCTCTCCCTTTCGATCATCCAGACACATTGTTATACGTTGGAACTTTGGCACACAAGCCTTCAAGCCCAGGTCCACACAAAAACATCCCTTCGATGACCACTACTAGAAGCATGGCATCCACCACGAGTGCTAAGACTATGTAGACTCCTATATCAGTACAAGGGGGAGAAACTATTTCCATCCCTTCTACATCTTTATTTGGGTCTACTGCTAGCACATCCTTGTTTGGTTCTACTTCCATTCTGTCGACAAGTGGAAGTTCCCATGCGCATGCATCTAGTTTTGGATTCTTCCCTTTTGGAATGCCTTCTCATGGTATTCCTTTAGTTCCATCAAGTGTACCATCAACTGCCTCCACGTCCATGATGAGTGGATTGAAATATTTTAAGGGTTTTCCTTTTAGAAGTGGGCATATACCACATTCCAATCCAAGGGTGGGATCTATGCCTTTTCCTTTCACAGGTCAAGGTACTAATCCTTTTCAGATTTGGACTAACCTTACGGTTAGTGGGATCAGAACTGGGAATCCATTTTTTGGCCAACAAGGGAATGTGTCGTACTCCTCGGTCAACCCATTTTGAAGTTTTCCACCCTTAGCTAATGCTTGGAACCCTTACCAAGGGTTGTCCTCTCCATATAATAATTCCTTAGGGGGGAAATTTTCTGGTTACGGAGGTGTTTCGGCTGGAGTTGGTCAAACTCTGAGTTTTGTTGGACCATAAGAGTCGCCTTTTAGTTTAACAGGTTCTACTAGTTACTTCGGGCAACCTGGTGCCTTTCAAAATCCAGATCATTCTTTTCAGACTTTCAAGAACCTCACCCAATCTAGGTGGAATCCCCAAGGTCTCTGATACTTCTGTTTCTGGCCACGCTTAATCTGGTAGACTTGACTAAGTTAACGAATGATCTAATTAGATACAATCCGGCTTGGCCTCCGTTACCAACCAAACTGCCATCGAATATTCCAAAATTTGAAGGGAAGAGTGGTGAAAACCTGGGTGACCATGTAACCGCATTCCATTTATGGTGCTCATCGAACTCCCTCATCGATGATTCAATTAGGTTGAGACTATTTCAACACACCTTGACTGGCAATGTGGCTAAGTGGTATATAGAGTTGCTAGGGGGAACTTTTACATCTTTCGCTGATTTGGCTAACATTTTCTTAAACCATTTTCAGTTGCCTGTCCATTATGAAGCCGAAACTGAACTTCTAGCCAATTTTCATTAGGACACGACCACTCACATTTTTTATCATATTCAGGAATGGAGATGGAGAAAGAGGCTCATCAAAGCCGAAATTCCACTTGAATTCCGTCTTGAATGGTTTTTAAAATCATTACAACCCGAGATCTCCAAAGATGTTTCTATGTCTAGACTTTATTTCGAAGAGCAGGCTATCTTTCGCGCCCAATAGTTAGAACTGATATATTCTCAGTCTGGGACCCTTCAAAAGATCTCGCCTGATGCTCCTAGATCCACAGTTGATATAGCCAAACCGAATCCAGGCCCACATGCTGACAGTGTTGTTGAATCGATTGATGTGAATGCGGTGAACCTTTTGAGCCAATTGCAACAATTTTCTATACAATTTGCTTCTTCCAATCAGGTTACACCATGTACTACTCCACCTTCTCATCCTTCTTCCGTAAACGTCATTCAAACTTCTAACCCCAATGGAAATCAAAATGCTGATGGGAAGAAGAAGGGACGAGGTAAAAATAAGAATCAAGATGGGAAGGGTAATGTGAATAAGCCCAGCAATAATGCTGGTGAGGGTGGAAAAGAGTCTAAGAAGAAAGTTAAGTTTCCATGCAAGCTATGCAGTGGAGACCATTTGACTCATCTCTACCCGAAAATTCAAGATGCTCAACACTTGTTAGTGCGGCATGTGTCTTCTAGCTCCCAAGCTATCTTAACTAACCCTTTCCCCCAAGGGCAACAGTTGCTTGCTGGCGCAAATTCAAACCCTGGTACCTCTGCAAGGCGAAACCAGGAGGGGGACAATTCCTCAAATGTTTTCATGATGGGTTCTCACATCAATGTGGCCACACGGTCACATGATTATGGTGAAGTTGAAACATCTAAGGATAGATCTATTCCCGGAACTACAGATCCACTTCATATTGAGCAACCCTCTGTCAAGTCTATACCTCGGATACCGAAAGGTTTCGCCAAATGCGCGACTATCAACCCTAGTGCTAGGGCAGCCTAGAATTAGTCCATTGTAGAGGACCTGGCTTAATGTCCATGTGCTATGTCTGCTTTAGAGGTACTCCAGTTGTGTCCAGCTGAATGACATTCTTTTCTTTCAGAAGTAGGGGCAGTTGATCCAAACAATTCTTTAGTGCTCACTTTTGACATGCTCAATGTCAAAAAGAGACTCCCTCATCATATGACTTTTCAAATAAAGTATACTTTCTAGAAAACTAACATTTTTCGAATCGTTATTGATGAGGGAGCTTCCACGTGCGTCATGTCGATGTCATGTTGGAAGGCCATTGGATCACCTTCAGCTATTCCTTCACCCACACTCTTGACAACATTTGACGGACATTCTCATAGGCCACACGGGATTATCCCAACCTTTCCTATATGTGTTGGAGAGAAGGTCGTTAACATCAAAGTAGAAATCGTTGATGCAAAACCTAGATTACAATCTCCTCTTAGGACGAAATTGGATTTATGAAATAGATGTCATCGTTTCGACTCTATTTCGAGTCCTTTGTTTTTCTCATGAGGGGAAAATTGTTAAGGTTGATCAATTGGATTATTCTCTAGCTGACCCTTGTGAAAATTCGGATTCTACTGTTCCGTTGGTGGATAACCCCCGTCAACCTATAGAGAATCTAGGATTTGGGATGTATTCTTCATTGATGGGTACATTTGATCTTCCCACTCCTATAGCTAGAATCAATGTCATTTCATCTTCCAAAGAGTCTTCATGGGAAGAGTTCTTGCGGACTCATTATTTTTCAGACCCTTGGACCTTGCCTTAACCTACTACCACATTAGATGAAGGACAAGTTGGTGGAATGGAATTCCCTATGTCTACAACAGAGCTTAGATATCAGTTTATCGTTAACTCTGCAGATGACCATCCTACTCCTTTTTTAGAGGAAGAGTTAGATGGTGATGTGGCCCCAGCTTGGACCCTTGACTCTACTTCTACTATCGATTGCTTAGATATGGTTTTTCCATCTGAGGAAGCAATATTAGAAGCAATGATGGGTGTAGATCGACCTTGGGAAGACTTACACCATTGTTCATATTTTCTTCCCCCATTACAAGAAGTTGAGTCCAGGTTTTCCAATTTGCTTACTAGCGATGTTTGTATGGTTGCAAACCCTTGGGCTCCAGCACACATCAGTGCCGAAGGTAACATGTTGGTCATTTCAAAAACCGTACTGATAAACATCTTTAGGAACCCTAATATTATAGAAAATGTCTTCATTGGAGCCGAGTGTTCCCCTGAAGAGATTCAAATTTACACCGACCTCTTTAAAGAGTTTCGGGATGTATTTGTTTGGTCTTATGAAGAAATTCCCAGTATTGATCCATCCATCATTTAGCATGAGAACAAGATGTATGAAAACGCTAAGCCGATTCATTAGAAGCTTCGGCCGATCAATCCTAGGAAAGCAATAGCTATCAAAGCTGAAGTAGAAAAGCTTATCAAGGTAGGTTTTATATACCCCTTTCCTCTAATGGATTGGGTTTCTAATCCAGTCCCAGTTGATAAAAAACAAGGAAAGATCCATGTATGCATTGACTTTAGGGACTTGAACAAAGCTTGTCCGAAAGATAATTACCCTACATTGTTTATTGATTAGATCGTTGGTGAATGTGTGGGTAATGAGATTTTTTCCTTCATGGATGGATTCTCCAGTTATAATCAGATATCTATCCATCCAGAAGACCAGCATAAGGCAGATTTCATATGTCCCTGGGGTACCTTTGCGTACAAAAGGATGCCTTTTGGTCTTAAAAATGCTGGAGCCACATTTCAGTGGGCCATGTCATATGCTTTCCACAACATCAAGCATGTCATCAAAACATACTTGGATGATTTAGCTGCTCGTTCTCAAAAGATAATCGATCATCCTTGACACCTTCGGTTGGTTTTTGAGAGATGTCGATTTTACAAGATCTGGTTGAACCCAAATAAATGTGTTTTCATGGCTACATTTGGTAGGTTGTTAGGGTTCATTGTGTCAACTAAAGGGATTCGAGTTGATCCCTTCAAGGTGGAGGCAATAGTTTAGTTGCCTCCCCCATCTTCCATTCGACAACTTTAAAGTCTTAAGGGGAAGGCAAATTTCTTGAGACGGTTTATAGCGAACTATGTTGAGATAACTAAAGGGTTTATGCTTTTGCTCAGGAAAGGAGTTCCATTTTTATGGGATGACTTTGTGCAATGATCTTTTGATGCCTTGAAGTAGGCATTGATCTCTGCCCCTCTTTTGAGTCCACTGGATTATGGTAGAGAATTCCTTTTATATCTTGCAGCTTCAGAATCAACCATAGGTATGACACTGGTTCAGGAAGATGATGTTCTCGCAGAGCATGTCATTTACTACTTGAGTTGAGGCTTGGTAGGCCCTAAACTATGCTATTCTTCGGTTGAGAAATTAGCCTTGACAGCTATCCATGTTGTCCAGTGGCTTCACCAGTATATTCTGCTATGCAAAACATTTGTCTTAGAGGCATTCAATCCTTTCCAATTTGTACTTAGTAGGCGAGTGATTGGGAGAAAATACAATCAATGGATTGTTATTTTACAAGAATTCGATCTCGAGTTCTTGTTGGCCAAGTCTAAGAAATCATTGGTTTTTGTGGAATTAATTTCTGAGCTGCCTTGTGGAGAAGATACTGTTTATGGGAAAGTTTTCCCTATGAACATATTTTCCTCATCTATTCACAAGATCCCTAATATGGGGATATCATAATCTATCTCTAGACTTCAAAGTTCCCTCCTACTACCTCCAAGGATGAATGTCGAAAATTACATCACCTGGCTAAGAATTATGTCATCATTGGTGATACATTATATCGCTGAGGGGTTGATTCAATCCTTAGGCGTTGTTTAACCTTAGAGGAAGTAGAGTCTGTGCTTAATGATTGCCATAATGGAGCTTGTGGAAATCATCTTTCAAGTCTTGCTACAACCCAAAAAATCTTGCATGCCAGCTACTTTTGGCCTTCACTTTTCAAAGATTGTATTGAAGCAGTCAGATTTTGCCACCCTTGTCAAGTCTATACTCGGAAGATGCGTGCGTATTTAGCTCCTCTTTTCCATATTATCACTGTCGGTCATTTTACAAAGTGGGGTATTGACTTCACTAGTAATCTGCCTTCAGCAGTGAATCACAAGTACATTATCGTGGTCGTAGACTACTTTACGGAGTGGGCTGAGGCCATGCCCACTTATAAAAATGGTAGTGAAAAAACAACATTGTTCCTCTTCAATAAGATTACTTCATGATTCGGTATCTCGAGGGAGATCATTGACCATGGCAGCCATTTCCAGAACCAACTAATGTCTGAAGTGGCTCTTAAATTGGGTTTCCAGTAAGAGCATTCGTCTCTGTATTATCCTTAGGCCAATGGCCAAGTAGAAGCCGTGAATAAATTCCTCAAGACAATCCTGCAAAGGACAATTGACAAAAATCACTCCAATTGGCATCTCATGTTTTATCCAGCTCTCTGGTCGTACCGAACCTCGGTAAAGACTGCCACTGGTTTTACACCTTTTCAGTTAGTTTATGGGCTAGAATCTATCTTTCCTGTTGAATGCGAAATTCCATCTCTTAAGCTAGCTGTTGAGCTCCTTCCAGAGACCTCTAGTCTCGAAGAGTGTCTCCTTCATTTGGAACATCTCAATGAGCAACGTCGAGATGCCGCTACAATCAATGAGGTTCATAAGAAAAGGGTTAAAACTCAGTACGATAGAGCTGTCCATCCTTGAGTATTTGCTAAAGGCGACCTTTTCCTGGTCTATGACCAAGATAAAGACACCTTAGGGGTAGGCAAATTCAAGTCTATGTGGTATGGTCCCTTTATAGTGAAAAGAGTTTTACAAAAAGGGGCTTATGAATTAGTTGATTTTAAAGGGAACAAGTTGGCGGAGCCCCGAAACAGGCTCTACCTCAAGAAGTACTTTGCCTAGGTTACGGCCGAGAAATGGATTCTTTGTATATTTTTGTATTTTTGTACATATTTTATCACGAGTTTTTGTGATATCGACACTTTTTTGATCTACTTTGGTAGGTGTTGATGGATGACTTGGTCTATTTTGGATTCGCCAATGGTGCTAGTCGGCACACTCGGAACCTCGCTTCCGCAACTTGGGTGATTTATTATCCAATTGGTCAGTTGATGGTATCAAGGGGAGTATGTATTGGTCCTGTGTCAAATAATATGGCCGAGTATACTGTCGTCATTAATGTACTATCTGAAGCTATTTCTTATGGAATCGATTCATTGGTAGTCTATCTTGATTCACAACTGGTAGTGTCACAATTGAATAACATCTATCGGGTTCAAGATCCTTGTTTATATCACCAATATTTGAGAGTGAGGGTGTTGCAAAGATTATTTGTTTGTATTACTTATTTTCACATTCCACGATCTAATAATTCATTACCAGATTTTATCACTAATCAAGCTTTAGATTGGCATCTCATTCATTCATCAAGATAAAATCAAACATAAAAAATCTGATCTCTAGATATATATATATTTATATATTATATATAGTTATATATATATTATATATTATATATAATATTATAATGTATAATAGTATCATAAAATCGCCCGTGTGTACATAACGTGTGTCAAAAATAATATACAAAATCGAGATTAAAATGCCCATAATGATGTCCAGTACATCTAATGACCCGGCTCAGGTTGAGTGGCTAAGTAGGTGACTACTGCTTTGGCCACACACTAAAAAAGGTGAGCCCAGTCGCATGGCACTCCTACCACGCGGCGCTACATATCCTTTGGTAGATCTTCTACAGCCTCCATCGGTACCCGGTGGGTCAACCTCACTAAGTTTTGGTAGACTGTGTATGTAGAAATTTTGAATAATTTAACACATATTCAATAGATATTATCCTGATCATGTACTATTGCGGAAAACATACACAATACATAAGCTCCTCTACGTTGATCATCAATATATCAGCATCAATAACAATAAAACATCAAGAGCATTCACACATTAACACAGTATGTATCCCGGGGAAAGCATCTCGCTAAAAACCCCAATCTGCATATTAATGATTGAGTCATGTAACATTACACAGCATAATACTTCTCACAAGTATCTCCACCTCTGTTACACACAATACAGCTTAGATCTGAATCAATCACTAGCTCAAATCTCCTTCGCTGCTTTCTTGCCTCCTCTGCGCAATCCTGCAAGAGAATACTAATGAATGGCTGATCCAAATTCGTATTTCCCTTGGATATACCACGCAATCCTCATTGGCATACTCAATCCCTTGATTGTGCAAGATCTAGTGCACAACTATAGTCACAACTGATAGCAATCT
>APFE030556376.1:8992-65005 GCA_000404065.3 Pinus taeda | reverse complement strand
TTGCTCTGAGGACAGGCCTAGAGCTGCACCCTAGCCCTATTTTCATTATTGATAGGTCACCTTGTGCTCAACATCAATTAGTATCATGGGTCTTTGACTGAGTGGTTTCCCTTGTGTTCGACATCAGCTTTCATTATCACACATTGGGATTCATGCAGTGCCTTGGTTTCCATTTGACCCTATTGGTGGATACCTCACCTCTATGTTAGATTTCATTATTGGTTGGTTCATAGGGTTTCTATCGTGCACTAGCTACATCTTGTGTACACTGGAAACATGCTTCGGTCGGGTTACTATATCTTTTTCATCTGATTCCTTCCACATTATTGTCCTACGGGTTACACTCGTGCTAGATTGATGAAGGATGCCTTAATGCCTTCCTTCTAGCGGATCTTTCCCTATTGACTACAACTCATTGCTTTGGGGCAAAGGTCTAGAGTCCATTTGGCAGTACCTTGGGGTTTGCAGTCATCAGTGGAAAATCCTTCGCTATCGATAGTGGGAAACCATCATTGTATCCTGATTGATAGATTCTTACAGGTGTTCGACTTCATCTCATCTCTTCACACTTGTTAGATTGTACTGGGTACCTTGACTCTCATTATCATTATCGATGAGTAGTCTCGCATTTGTTAATGTTATTCATCAATGACTGATAATCAAACAATTTCTCAAATGATCGACTTCAGTTCATTTATTCCCATTGTGTAGAAATGTACCACAGTGGTTGGTGAAGACCTCGGGTTGCATTAGCATTCTTTAGTTCACTTGTCAGTTGCTCCTGTTTCTACTAGTTGACACCATTCCACATTATATGTTACAGTACTTCATAGTGACATTCTATATGTTGGCATCCAAGTTGCGATGTAGAACCATCTTATTCCATCATGTTCATTTGGTATTATTGGGATCAGTTTTTGACATCAGTGATCAGCTTCATCTTTTAGCATCATTGATCATCTTCTTATATGTGATATTCAGACATGTACTTGTTCGATCGTGATCAAATGATCTGTTATGTACTTTCAGTTCTTTATACTTGTATACATAGTGGATCCGCTTGTACTTGATATGCAGACATGCTTTACTTTCTCTGAGCATGGGTATGCATGCTCACCTCAGATAGTTGTTTCTTTATGACATTCTTTTGCTAGCATGGTACGCTGAAATCTGGTGAAGTCTGTCTCAATTTTTGACAGGTTTCCTTTCCATATACTTAATAAATTTCGGCCATCATGTTCCCCTTCTGACCTCATATATTAGGGGGAATCTATTATAGCTCCAAATACCACATTATGTATTTTTTATGCTTGGTTTATGGCCTAGGGCAACCCCTCCTTCTAGACTTGGTCCAAATATTTAAAAAATAGTGTTTTACTCCTTGTACGTGACTTTTCCCTGTATTAAATGCGTGTACACATGGGTCAGTATATACCCAACCCACGTATATGTCTTAAAACACTTAAAAAAATTAAATTTCCTTAACTATGGGCGGAGATCACAGGTTTTCCCTGTTGATTACCTATTAGTTCCTGTGGCCCAACTATTCCAAACTGTTTCCCAAATAAAAAACTATTTTGGGAGAAGTATAAAAAGACTTCAATGGGAAGGCCTTAAGGAGGAGAGAAAATAGAGAATTACTCTATTGATATTATTCCCTGATCAAGTCTGAAGATCCTTGTGCTTCAAGCACTTCCCTAAGTTCAGGAAATCCTTGTTTCCTTAAGAGTTGATATCCTTTCACTTGTGGGAGATATCCTTGTGTTGTTTATGGAAGGAACCTTTTGAAGACCGGGACTATACAGACTTGGAGGATGGTTCCACTTCGAGCCAGAAGAGGAAGACTCAGGTGAACTCTTTCTATGCTTTTGTTATAGTTATCTTCAATAAAAGAAACATTGTCTTGTTCCTGATATCAACTTTGTTCATGTATCTAATGTTATTGTTATGGTTTATGTGCGAATGACTATTACAATGTATAATTAACCATCTACTTATATGTTATAAAGTTGATTTCACTATAATGCTTTATCTATATGCTACTATGTGTCTTTGAATTGGTTGTTTTGCAGGTGCAAAGATCGTGAGGAGATGCAGAGGGTTTGAACCCTAGCTGTAACTACCCGAATGAAGGACCCTCGGGTATGTACATCCTCACATAGTTTGCTCGTTTAAGCATTTTGCCTGAGTTATTTGCTTGTTTCTTGCTGTAGATTACTCCTAATCTGATAGGGTTCTAACCCAAAGCCCTAGGGGACTTTATTCCTTAACAATGCAGCACTTGGAAGCGATGCTTCTCGAGCACTTCCTTTTCAAATGCATCCAAAACTTTATCTAAATTAGTTAGACCATCATAATAAGGAAAACTTCTTACCTCAAATGATACACATCGTGACGATTTAGTCATCATATTACAACACAGCGTAGATACTTCGTGCAACCTATTCTGCCAGTACTCCAATTGTTCGTTCAAATCTGATGTATAGGAGCTTTCGCGATCCCATGCAATTCATCCATTGGCTGTTGGATTAACCCAATATTGGTCTCACGTTGTTATCTTATAGATTTGGTCCAAATCATTGTTGATTTCCTCATAGTTTGTTGACTGGTTTAGTATAGTGCAGTCCTTCTACAAGGTTCAACAGTACTATCATGTGGAGCATTTTTATTTTAAACGAAATTGTCTGCTTCTTCAAATTGATGACCCCATTTATGTCGATAGACCAATCAATCCCAAGGAGCACAGGATATGGATTGTTGTCGTCAATAATCTCTATTACTTCAAACTCAGCCAATGTGCTTGCACCATCTATATCTATGGTTAACCCATGCAATCTCCCCATAGGGATAATCTTCTATTGATTTTCCACTCTTAATTGAATCGAAGACCACTGCAGCATAGGCCTGCCCATTTTTTCCCATGTCTATTTAGGAAAAACATTCACATCCGACCCCAGATCCAAAATAACTTGATCCATCTTGTATTCTCCTATTTGTATGATGAGCCTCATCTCGCGTCTTGTTCTCGTCTAATGTATGTCAGTCTTTTTGACCGCGTAGTGCCCATCAGTAGCATTATCCCTACCAACACATTTGTTTATAATCTCATGTAATCCTTTCATAGCATTTCTATCGTGTAGCAGTTTCATGCAAGTCTCCAAGAAAGTAGTAAGCATGGAGGGGTCAACTTCTTCGGATAGCCTATCCTGACTTCCTAAGGTAGAGGCTTCAGTGAAGATTTTCTTTTCTTCCATGAACATTTCCTTTGTGCACTCTAGATCAAACCCAAATTCTTTTTCTGGAGCCTTGCAGACCCATCCACCTTCTTCAGGCTATTTTCCATTATCATCACTAGTCATCATACCACTTTGCAACATGATATTGACATTGGGATTCTCTTTGTGAGGCTATACCCTCATCATCTGTAAGTTCTAGGTAGGCTGTTGAGGCTACGCCTTCTTCTCCTACATTTTAGCTATCAATATAGGGCATTCTTCTATCACGTGGTCAAACTGATTATAATACTGGCATCAGGGGTGTGTCTGGCTCATACATTCCTATGCATAGTGTCTTGGCACTCTGCAATTATAGCAAATAACTTGCCCTCAACCTCTACCAGGTCCTCCTCCTCCTCGACCTTGTCTGTGTCCCTGATATCCTCTACGTGCTCCCCGGGCACCTTGATCTAGAGGCCGCGTTTCTATTTGCATTCGATATGTGGGCATTCTTTCCATCATAAATTCAAAGCTACGGTAGTTACGTTCATCATGGCCCACTAATTTACATAAATTTCAGAATAGTTGTTGTGGTGTCTATACAAAATTTTGCAGCAAGTGGCAATTGTCCGTTACATGTTCTCCTACTACTTGACAGATAGCACACCACAACATGGGCCCCATAATTGTTCCAAATTGAGCTTCCTACCTCAGCGGCATTAGCCCTCCTCCTACCATATAGTTTTCTAAAACTGGGTAGTGATCCTTATCATGCCCCTGGCTTTTACACTTGAGGCACCAAACTTCTTCACGCACTTTTAGCAGAGCCTCTTTTTCCTTCTTCAAGCTTTGAAACTCCAAGCAGAGGTTCTGTAACTCTACCTGAATCTATTGAAATCCCAACATCGCATCCTGGATAGATGTCTCATGTAATCTCATTGCGATCTCCAGTGCCTCCGCCTGTGTTCCTATCTTCTTTTGTGACAAAGCAATCCTTAAGTGAGGCAGGAATACGACTATAAACCAATCATGGTGTTGATTGTCTGTGAGATTCATATTGGCTTCATGGATTCCACACTTTAGTCTTTTCTCTAGCTCCCAGGGTGTTTCACTAATCCTTATTGTGATTTCCTTGAACCCCACTATGGATTGTGTTTCAAACTTAGGCCTTTCGAATTCCTTGTTCAGCGCAGTCTGGGTGTTCGCTAATGATGCCAACAGATTATCAGTGCAGTACTTAATGTACCATGTCAATGCACAATCTTTTAAAGTAGTAATCAACTATGCTTTCTTCATGTGATCATCTGTAATATTCTATGTTGTCCACACGGCTTTCATAACAAACCAAAATTGGTTTAGGCCCTCATTTCCCAAGCCCTTGAAAATGGGAAATTTCATTGTATTCAACATATTGAATGGTGGTGGCTATGGTGGTGGTGTGGGAAAAGGTGTATACTATGGAGGTGAAGGTGGAGGTGGTGTTGATGGATGAGGTATTTGCATAAACCCTTGCCTTATTAACTAGACAATGCTATGAGGTGAAGCCTGTACTGCTCTCTCCTCGTCGCTCAAAGGAGGTTCTATCAATGGGTTGTATTCGGGACCCGTTCTCTCCAGATTTCTAAAGGATCATCCACTTCATGTAGATCCAAACACCAAGGTCGTAGCATAACCTGCTTTTCATAGAAGAGCATCTTAATCCAAGTATTCAAAGATCACAAATACTTACCTCGAGGTCCCTTGAAAAAGCATCACTCTGCTTTGTTGTAACTAACCGAGGTATCGACTGCGAATTATGTCATGAATCCTCCTATGACTCGATCCAACTAGTGATCGACAGTGCACATGATCTTATATTTAGAATATTCCAACCTCCGTACTAGCTCCAAGGTCCACACTATTGGACCGTCAAGCCTCCACCTTCCTTGGCCGTCTGCCAATTTAGTGATCCAATTGTATAGTTCCATTGGGAAGGTGCAGAAGAAGATCTCATGAATTCCTGTGTACAAATATTTGTCCAACCACTTCCTTTATTACGCACAGATTTCTATTTTATTATGCCATGAATTCATGGATCTTTCTATCCAACAACTCCTCAATTTCTTTCTTGGTCAGATTCCAGTGAAGCAACATCACACATCTCTTTATGCAGATCCTAGTCCCAACAACGAAACCATTTGTTGGCTTAGTGATTCTTGACCCAGGTTCAGAGTTAGTTGCGCCAAACAAATACCTACACTACTGGCCCCTTCGACATCAATCCATAGAGCTTGGACTGAAGTCTCACCCGAAGCAGTATGGGGGGATGCTGGAACCAAGTTTTTGCACCCAGAGATGAGCGTGATGTTGTTTTATGCCCTAAAGTTGCCTTCGAGTAGATCGATAAGCCTTTATGTCTTATCAATATAACTCCCTTTAATCAGACTCTAAACCTCCGCGAAGGTTTACGACGGTCTTTTGTGGACCTTGAATAGGCTAATCAGCTACTTACATGCATCAAAGATTACTTATAACCCAGTAATTACTCATATTAGCTTAAGTGTTTGATAACTTCAACATACAAGATAATCTTTGTGTAAATAGTTAACAATAATCGCATTCATATAACAATATAAGTCATGTAAATTCACACATCAATACATCATTATTTCATAGACCTATTTGCTAGGCATGGAATCCCCCCCAAAGGCATGTGTTGGGGCTTAAAGCCCAAGTTTTGACCAAATCTTGTTGTAAAAGCTCCACGAATAGTGGGCACAGGGCGTGAAAGTATGATAGAGTCATAGGGTTGCCCACCCTAGTTTTGTAATGTAATTTCAGATGGATAGACCTACCCATGGTCCACGGACCATGGGATTGTATAAATAGATTGAGGCTCTAAGTGTAAAAGATAACGAATGAATAAGGAAGTCTAATTGATTGAGTCAAAGTGTAAAGTGTGTCTATGGGTTGTAGAGTAGGAGAAGGCTCTGCAGTTGAGTGCGCAGAGGCCTAATAGTCTGCAGTTGAGTGCATGGACCCCTCCAGCTGAGTGTGTAGGGCAGGTCAAGTTTGTAACTATTGATGAATCAATAAAGATAAGTTTTGATATAATTTTGTGTATCTTTTCCTGGGTTAATGCATGATTGGATATAATTTGCAAATATACTATTTATTTACTGCGCAAACCTATATGAATGTTTTTTATTGTTAAGTATAACTTAATACATTTAAGTAGGCGAAGGTGCTTAAATAATACTAGAAGATAAATAAGATCTCAAGAGCACAGAGCGTGACATAGCCCCTGGTTAGGGCTACGCGAAGGTAGGGTATCAGTCTGCGAGGAACAGAAGGTGCACAAAGCCACCTATGCGCAAGGACAAACAAAGGACCAGTCAAACTCACCATACATCTCCAGGGTGTGGAAAGCTGGTTCTAGCACCCTGCCATACTACTTCAGGTGAGACCTCAATTCGCACTCCATGAACTATTGCCAAAAGGGCCAATAGTACAGGGATTTTTTGGCTAATTAACTCTGAACCTGGGTCAGGCCCCAATAAGCCAACATTATGTTTGAGGGCATGCACCTGGGATGCATGCCAAGCCTGAAATTAAAATATTGGGACCTCGCTAACCATGAGAAGTTCCCTCACCTTGAGACCAGACACCTTATGAAGCCCCAGAAGAACACCACTGTGGGCGTTACAAAACTAGAGCCACGAAAGTGGTTACACAGAATGGAAAAGGCGGGGCTACTGAATCTACTCTAGGTGCCACATTTCCACCACGCCCCAATAACCATTTTCGTCATTAGGCAGCTACTCTCCCGTGTGCATGATAGGTGTTTGTAGCTGGAGGAGCCCATCCCCATCATGGCAGACTTGATTCACCACATCTCCCAGCTTCCATGCAAAGGGGAGGACCCCGCGGACATCTAAGAAGGGAAGGGCAGTGACTTGGCCATCGCGGAGGCCATGAAGGAAAATTACAAGCTAGAAAAGAAGAAGAGGGGCTATGCCATCTCCAGCATCAAGGAGAAAGAAGTACGCATGGTGACCCAAATCCTGGCAAGGAAGGTTATGCGCAACTGCCGTGCGGACAAATTCCCTGTGCTGGTGGTAGCACTGCTTGAGAAGTGTGCGGAGGGGGTCCAATTTAATTGGTCCGAGTTCCTCTACAAGGAATTTTTAGAAAATTGTTGCAAAGCTCAGGAACATGGCAAAAAGTTCCACTATCCATGGCTTCTACTATCCATAGTGCTCGTGGCAAGGGAATTACCTGAGGATAGTCAATTCCCCATAATTGACAAGGACCTGCCAGAGGCTATGAAGTACGCTTCGCTCTGGGCCATAAAGAATGCTAAGAGGTTCCGTGATAGCAAAATATTTTGGGTGTTCATGGAGATGAACCTCAGAATGGGGATCAATTGTAAGCTGCGGTTGTCACCCACTGTTTACAATAGTTTGCAGAGTTTTGAAGAATTCAACGCAGACATGCATAATATTTATATCAGAGCGCACAAGGACTCGACCAAGTAGTGGATAAATCTACCCTTCGTAGCTATAGATGATGACATTTTTAACGTACTAGAGGCATGGCTGCTGGAGTGACACACCCCAGACATCGCGAAGATCGAGAAGTTGGCGGTACAAAGAAAGAAAGACAAGGCCAAGTTGCACATCGTACAGTTGAACGAAAAGAGAAGGAAGGAAGCAGCGGCAACAGAATTACGGGTGGTGTGGGATGCTGCACAAAAACCGACTGAGCAGGAAAATGCCATAGTAGCAGTAACAACATAGGAGGCAGCCATGAAGGAGGGCGAGGGCCAAACAACACTTTCGCAGGGGCAGGACGCATAGGAATCAGAGACAAAAGAGGGAGGTGTGGACCCACAAACTGTGTCGATGCAGTTGAAGCTCCAACACCCAACAGAGCGGGTAGGATCACATAAAAAGGTTAAGGCATTGAAGTTGTTTATTGACCCCATCACCCTAACTGAGGGTGATTTGCACAAAATTGGCGAGACGGTGTGCGATGTCACCAATGAGGCTCTCCAAGATTTCATGTAGGAGAACCAGATTGTGTTGGGGGCCCTCAAAGCGTAGTTGTAGGAATTATAGGCGTGCCCTCCTTAGGCTGGTACCCCTTCGACCAACTTCATAGTTGGCTCAATAGAAGCAAAGTAGATGTTGCATGCGTGGATGAAAAATACCATAGTGTTGCCAGAAGGGGCACTAGTGACATCAAATGAAGCCGACAAGCCTATATTTAGTGCGTTGAAAGGTCTCGGTCTCAATATGGCTGCACTCCCTCGAGAGACTTTATATGTTTTGCAGGATGGGATAACTGGAGAGTTGCACGCTAGAGAGAGCCGCACATTGTAGGTCCTTAGTGAGTAGAAAATCAATATGGAGAAACTGAGCTTACAGTGTGACGAAGTGGTATTGTAGAATCACCAGCTGGTACAGGTAATAGACCACGCTTGCCAAAACATCCTAGAGCTAGCCATCCCACCAGACATACCAGCAGAGGCATAGATCCATAGGTTAGCAGCAGGGGTTCGTGAGGCAAGGGAAGAAATCAAAAAGGTTCAGTTGGAGCTGAACCTTTAGATCGTCGAGTTTCGGTTGAAGGCACAGCTGTCCACCCCCCTAGAAGTCAGAGAACAGCGTGCTAGCGCTATCACAACAAGACTGGACGAGATTGGTGGTGTAGTGTGAGACTGCACTAGTATGTTGGAAGTATCACTTGAGGTCCTCACAAAACTGCAGGAGGAACCCAACATCCAGCATTTAAAGACAGAGGCACGAGAAATCCAATAGCAGTATCACAGTGTCTGAGGAACTACACAGACGGTGATCCTCGCTCAGAGGATCGCACGGATGCAACAGGCTAAATCACTGAAAGAGTAGGTGGACACGACCTGACACAAGGACGCAGTCCTGAAGGTGCACGTTCAGCCTTGGATTGACGAGGCCTTCACCATCATGAAAAAAATTAAAGGCAATCTCGCACACATGCAGGGGATGCACGCCTTAATGTAGAGAACCACTCCTGACACGGATATTTTGGAACAATGTATGCAGTAGATCTAGTAAGTAGTAGCTTAGTGCACTGCTGACCTTGTCACAGTTCAGGAACAGTTGGAGGGACTCTGCGCAAAGGTCTCCGTGTCGATAGAGTGACTCGAGGGCAAGTTACGATGTTTGTGTTGGGGACCTATTAGGCATGGAATCCCCCCCCCCCCTTGCCCCAAAAGGCATGTGTTAGGGTTCAAAGCCCAAGTTTTGACCAAATATTGTTGTAAAAGCTCTGTGAACAGTGGGCACAGGGTGCAAAAGTATGATAGAGTCATAGGGTTGTCTGCCCTACTTTTTTAATGTAATGTCGGTTGGATAGACCTATCCATGGTCCGTGGACCATGGGATTGTATAAATAGAGTGAGGCTCTAAGTGTAAAATATAACAAATGAATAAGGAAGTCTAAGTGATTGAGTCAAAGTGTAAAGTGTGTTTGTGGGTCATAGAGTAGGAGAAGGCTCTGCAACTGAGTGTGCAAAGGCCTAGTAGTCTTCAGCTGAGTGCGCAGACCCCTGCAGCTAAGTGTGCAGGTCAGGTCGAGTCTGTAACCATTGAAGAATCAATAAAGAGAAGTTTTGATATAATTCTATGTATCTTTTCTTGGGTTAATGCATGATTGGATATAATTTGCAAATATATTGTTTATTTACTGCGCGAACCTGTATTAATGTTTTTTATTGTTAAGTATAACTTAATAAATTTAAGTAGGTGAAGGTGCTCAAATACTACTGGAAGATAAATAAGATCTCGAGTAATAGTGCAAAGTGCGGCACAACCCCTGGTTAGGGTTGCGCGAAGGCAAGGTATCAAGCCATGAGGAACGGAAGGTGCGCAAAGCCACTTGCGTGCAGGGACAAACAAAGGACCAGTCGAACTTATCAGACATCTCCAGGGTGTGGAAACCTAGCTCTAGCACCCTCCCATACTACTTCGGGTGAGACCTCAGTTCACGCTCCGCAGACTATTGCTGAAAGGGCCAATAGTATAGGGATTTGTTTGGCTAATTAACTCCGAACCTGGATCAGGCCCCAACAAGCCAACACCATTATAATACAAGGCATATTCATATAAACATAAGTAAAGAGATAAACACAAGTATTTGTGCAAAATTATTCTTTATTAATAATTAGTTCTACTTACAGACTCAAGACTTCCCTGTGCACTCAGCTGTGGGGGTTCGCGCACTCAGCTGCGGACTCTACTCTAGGCCTTTGTGCACACAGCTGCATAGCCTTTCCTCCTACTCTTATCCACTAACTCTTTAGACTTCTCTCATATACCAAACTTCATTACATTTTCTTAGACATATTAAGGCACACCTATTTATACAATCCCATGGTCTGCGGACCATGTGTAGATCTTCAAAAATCAACTCAACTTACATAAAAGAAGGGTAAAACCCTTGATGTCTCTTCATTCATCTATGCGATTTGCAACCATAATTTTCGGAGACTACATTTTTATACAACAAAACTTGGGCTTTTGCCCCAAAATTGACTCTATGGGACCCCATCCCAACACAAACCCTGCATGAATTTCACCAAGGAGTGTCAGATGAGATGAGGGTCAAGGAGCAGTGTGCACTACTGGTAATTAATGAAGTAGAAACAAACAACTAGAAGATCTTAGAAGAAAAGGCACAGGCACTAAAGGAGAAGGAATAAATTTCGACGTGCAACTAACACTTAGAAGCAGTGATTACACATGCATGTAATGAGTTGCTTGAACTTAACATTGCAGATGATGCAGTGTCGACAGAAAATATCCAAAAGCTGGATGCAGTGGTCAAAGAGCCCAATGATGAAATCGGCTGAGTCTTATTTGAGTTACGACTACAAATTTTGGAGTTGCAATTGAAGCTATAGCCGACAACCCCGCCAGGGGTTCGAAAGCAGTGCATAGCTACTATAAAGGAAGGAATGACCACACTAGAAGTAGTAGTCAAGGACTACAGAGAGTTGTTCAAGCAGGCAATGGAGCTATGGACTTCACTACAGGAGGACCCCACTCTACAGAAGATTGACGCAGACCTGAGAGAAAAACAAACACATTTTGATGAAATTATATCGACTACATGAACATTGGCGCCAGTGCAGTGGTTTGCGAGACTACAAGAAAGGAAGCAACTTTAGAATGAAATTAAAGAACTGCACTAGAAAGAGGAAATTCTTAGGGCAAGAACATTGCCTTGGATAGAGGAGGCCAGCCGACTGACTTTGTCTGTGCAAAGCAAGCTTAAGGGCATGCATCAAACTCAAAAAACCATGGGCCTCATAGTGGAAGTCCCTATTATAGAGAAATTAATCGAGGAAGTGCAACAGGTAGCTACACAGGGAACAACTAATCTGCAATTTCCAAAGTTGGAGTTCCGCGAACTCCAAGAGAATATTGAAGTGCTAGCTGAGTGACTCGAGGGCGATTCACCAAATTGTGTTGGGGGCCTATTGGGATGGGGTCCCTAGGGTTAAATTTTGCATTTCCGTTTTGTATAATGAAGAGTTTCCTCGATTTGTGGAAGTGAAGCACGAAGATAATAAGAGTCAAAGGGGCTTTAGTCCCTTAGGTCATTAAGTGTTAAGATGGTTTTGAGACACACCCATAGTCCGCAAAGCATGGTATTGTAAAAGGAAAAGGCTATAAATAGAAGAGTCATAATGAGTCTAGGGGGTAACTTAAGATAGAAGATCATTGTTGGGCAAGTAAGCTAAGGCAGGAAGGTTGGTTTCCTATACTTAGGTGAAGGGGAAGGCTTCTGTAGCTGAGTGCATGAAGACCTTGGTAAGTCCACAAGCTGAGGGCACGAGCTCCTGCAACTAAGTTCGCAGGGAAGAAGAGTCTGTACTTTGAAGATCACACCTAATAAAGACAGTTTTGATCCATACTTTGCATATATGTTCATCTATATTTATTTATGAAATTATGTGTGTTTGCTCTGTATCTGAAAGTATATGAATAAATGTTTATCTAATGCACGAAAGTGGTAGATCAGTATAAATTATGCATGTTATGACTAGTTAATGACCTTCGTGAAGATATAATTGTTGTTGATGAGATTTATTGTTATTAACTGTTCCAGAAGGGTTAGGGTTCGTGAAGACAGAACGAAGCCCTAGAAGCTGCAAGAACCCATCACACATATCGTCATATGCAGAAACATGGTTCTTTCATCCCCTAATACTGCTTTGGGTGAGACTACAACCTGCACTATGCAAGTTATTGCCGAAAGGGCCAGTAGTTTAGGGTTTTGTTGGTTGGTGTAACTAACTTTGAACCTGGGTTAGGGCCCCTCAAGCTAACAAAAGAGGTATATTTGCTGTGTGTTTTTCAAATTACATTATTTTTATAAGTGCCAGGACCAAAAGATTATGATCAATGATACAAATATTCTTGTGATGGTGTACTCAACCTATGTTTATTTACTGACAAATTTTCCCTCCTATGTGATGCCCATTAGTGGCTTGTTTTCTGATGTTTAAATAAGGTAATGTAGAAAAATTCTTTATTTTAATGCTCTTATTCATATATATTTTAAACATTTTGAAATCTTTCTTCTAAAGCTCACAGGATTCATGTTTCATGCCCTGCTATAGTGAATTGTTAACTCTTTATTCTACTACCATCTCAAATGATATTTTGGTAGGTCTACAGTCTTTCATCCACCCTACCTCTTTCCATCTTGATTTGTACGGTCAATTTCTTATTAATTTCACTTAAAAGCTACTTTGTTTACCCCATTGCCTAATGGATTAATTTCTTCATCCCAACCAAACCCTATTTCTAACACAACCTAATTGAAGATCTAGTCATTGTGTAAGATACAACCAGTTTCTTGTTGAAAATGTAGCAAGAAAGTCTCATTTTTTAATTTTTTTTTCCTTAATCAAATTAAGGAAATTCGAAATTCCATATCAACAGACAACTTGGAGTTAACTAAGATGACATGGCTCATGTCACGCATTTAAGAACACTCAATTCAATTTAATGAGTTGAAGTTCAGTTTCCTTGAGTTGATTCCCAAAAAATATGAGTCTAGCTTAGTTAATTTGAGTTAGGGCATGAAGTTGAGTTATGTGCATTGATTCCTAAATTTTAGGATCCTAGGTTAAGATAATTTCAGTTGTAGAAATTTAATTCAGTTAAATTGAGTTATGGTTAGTTAAACCAGTTCTAACTATTAGAGGAACTAGTGGAAGGTCAATTTGTGGAAGTGGAACTTCAACCACACTCAATGATCATGCAGATAACTAATCAATCAGCCTAAATTAGCTCATGCCTACAGAGAATTCGAGTTACCAAGTTGAGATGGAGATTCCAAGGTAGTGTACTATTAGTTGTAGACTATTCCAATGTGTATAGGTGGTGCATGTAGTTAGAGGAAGATCCTAAAGGAATTACACAATCCAGATGAGGGGTTTTCCTAATTAATAGGGGCCTAATTCCTCAAGGAACAGTTCAAGGAATAGGAGCTTGGAAGGCTTGAAAGTTGGGTAAGTGTTGGCCAGAGTTAGTCAATCAGGCAGAGAGATTGACTATACACTTGTAGGTTGTGTTTAGGCTTGAGCAAGCATACATATTTATTCTCTATTATCTAATTAATACAATACAGATAGGAAGGGTTTTTGAGAAATTTATTTCCCCTAGATAAGTCTCTATGCATGTGTGATTATTCTTCTTGCATGTTTATGATTTGTGTTCTCAATCATGAATTGAATTCAATAGAATAGTAGAGTAGATTTGAGTCTTGTGTTCTATTATATTTCATGAAAATTTTCAAATCTACACATTAATTTGTACATGGTATCATAGCTAGATTCATAATAGAACATGAAATGTGATATTGTATCTCAAATGTTCGAATTTGAAGATCAATGTTGCATGTTTTCTTCAGGACTGAGAAGATGGATTTCAATGGAATAAGGGTAGAGTATGCCTTGGAAGGCACCTCTAACTTTGTTGCATGGAAGGACTACATGGAGCAAGTATTGGATGACAATGGGTTATTAGAATACATCGAGATAGATGTAGCAAAACCTTATGCTTTTGATGCTCATAACATTGCTCAATGGAAGAAATATGTATCCAAGGTGAGGAAAATGATCTTAGAGGGAGTACGTAATCATATCGTCTCGGATCTCTATGGAAAAAAACCTATGTTCGCAATGTGGAAAGTACTAACAGAATTGTTCAAGAATAGTAGTGACCACAAGAAGTTGTCACTCAAGGACAAACTTTGAAGTATCAAGATGCAAAAGAATGACACAATTCCACGATACCTAAACAAGTTTACATGGTTTTGTAATGAACTTGGAAGGTTCAGCGTTAATCTCCCTGAAAAAGACTCGGTACCTCTATCGCTTCTAGGCCTTCCTAAGATCTAGCATAGTTATCAAGATTTGTTGAATGGGAAGGAGAAACTACCAAGTTGGGAGCGCTTATGGTTCGATTTGGTGCAGGAGGAAATAATGTAGAATATCAAAGATGGGACCTCATCCAAAGAAGAGGAAGAGAAATTTTCATTAGTCAATAAGGGAATGAAGGACAAGGGGAAGAAGTCCTAACGTCATGCTAATTCCATCCAAGAGAAAAATAAGAAAGACTTTTCCAAAATAAAGCGTTTCAATTGACATGAATTCGGGCGTTATGCCATGAAGTGTCCACATAAGAAGGAAAGTAATAAGGAACCTATAGTAGCAGCAATAGATGAATATTTGACTTCACATTTCAAGCTTGAATTCACTCTCATCACATGCATGGGTGATGGGAATAATGTGGTACTTTGATAGTGGTGCCTCATTCCACATGACAGGGAATAGAGAATTTTTCAGTGACCTGGAGGAGAAAGATCTCTAGATTAACATTGAGTTTGGAGACGATGGAAGTTACAACATGATTGAGGTTGGTAAAGTCACCTTTCAAATGGATCTAGGATCCCCTCTTAGACTCAAGGATGTCATGTTCATTCCAGGACTAAATAAAAATCTCATCTTTGTTGTAATTTTGGAAGAACATTGTTACAGTGTGGTTTTTAGCAAAGGGAAAGCATTCCTGAGACACAAAGCCATGAGGTAGGTGAAGAAGATCAATGCTCAATTCAAGAACCTGTATGCACTTGAGGTAGAAGATGCATGCAAAGCCTTGAGGAGAAAGGCAGAGACTAGAGATATGGTGGTTGAGAGGTATAATGTTAGACCTCTCAACATGTAGCCTCAGAAGGAACGTCAAAAAGTTGTGGAGCAACCACAAATGGAGAAGTAGACATGAGGCAGAGTGGAGAGATCCACTCAAGTAGAGACCTCTAGTAGGGGGGATTTTGAGCCTAGTGGGAAGAGGGAGCACATGCAACCATAGCTCAATGTGTGAGGTGGGGTGATGTGAATCCCTAGTCCAAGAGTTGCAAAATTTTGGGTAGGGTCCATTGAGGTGTTCTCCACATGGATCATTACCTTACTACGGGGTCCCATAGTATTCAGTAGCAGGAGGGTTTGTCTCAGTAAGATATTGAAGAGTGCAGAGGAGTGTTGGTAGTTGAATTTCAGTTTGCTTGAGTTAAATCCTAAAAAATAGGAGTCTAGATCAGTTAATTTGAGTTAGGGGCATGAATTTCAGTTGTGTGTAGTGATTTCTAAATTTTAGGAGCCTAGGTTGAGTTAATTTCACCTGTAACAATTTAATTTAGTTAAATTGATTTATGGTAGTTAAACTAGTTCTAACTATTGGCAGAACTATTGGAAGGTCAAGTTATGGAAGTGGAACTTCAACCACACTCAATGATCATCCATATACCCGATCAATCAACCTAAATTAGCTCATGCATGCAGAGAATTCAATTTACCCAGATGAAATGGAGATTCCAAGGCATTGCAATATCAGTTGTATACTATTCCAATGTGTACATGTGGTGCATGCAGCCAGAGGAAGAGCCTAAAGTAATTACGCAATATAGATGAGGGAAGTTTCCTAATTAATAGGGGCCTAATCCTCAATTAACAATTCAAGTAAATAAGAGCTTGGAGGGATTGAAAATTGGCTAAGTGTTGGCCATAGTTAGTAAGTTAGGCAAAGAGATAGACTATACACTTGCAGGTTGTGCTCAAGCTTGAGCAAGTATATGTGTTTCTTCTTTATTCTCTAATTAATGCAATACAGATAGGAAGGGGTTTTAAGTAGTTTATTTCCCTAGATAAATATTTGTGCATGTGTGATTATTCTTCTTTAATGTTTATGATTTGTGTTCTCAATCATGAATTGAATTCCACATAATAGTAGAGTAGATTTTAGTCTTGTGTTTTAGTAAATTTCATGAGAAGTTTTGAATCTACACATTAATTTCTACAATGATAACCTTAGTGATTAGGTTATCATAGAGAGCCCTCTTTGGATTAAAGGGGCTAATCTTCAATCTACAAGCTTGGTTTGAAAAGGATACCTTATGAGTTTCTCTTTTATAGCCAAGAGGAAATTTTGAGTGATAACACCTTATCCAGGTTTGTGGCATATATAACTCATTTGAGTTATGGAAAACTTGAGATTATTATTTAGGTTGATGAAAATTATGTGTGATATGACCATACTCACACTCATTTTTTAGTTATTATTTTAATTACTTTATATATCCTTACATCTTCTAAGATAGGTGAAAATTTGACCATTGTATGCCCTCGACAGGTTAATCAAGGCTACAGGGACATGAGCCCTTCAAGGTAAGTTTTAATTTGTTTTTAAGTCTTGTTATTCAAGGGATTTGTTTAAAACCTCTAATTTTTATAGCAAGGTTTCTAAAAGAAATTCTTCATCACTTGTAACATGTTTGATATTCAGCCCCCTATCCAATATTTTCTCAACCTTGAACAATAGTTTTTCCTTTCCATGTAAGCACTCAGTTAATACTTCATTTTTATTCATAGTTATATTATTCAAAGGAGGTTGAAGCTAATTGATATTAGTTATGGTTTTTTTCTTATGGCTTATTATAATTATCAATTAGCATACCCAACTTCAAGATATGCAGTTAGTTTAAAATTTTAATATATGAACTTAACATTTTTTGTGTCAAACCATTTATGTTAATTTTGACACTAGAGTACACTCATGAGGAATTCTTTTGGAGTCATTCATATTTCATAACACTAAATATTATTTTTTGAAACTATGGTTCTTAAACCTATAATTTATTCTTGAATAATATATATGCTTGAAGAAATTGAACTAAATGTACTACTATGGTTATGAACATTTTGTTTATGTAGTTTTCTTGTATTCTATAGCTTACCTCAGTATGAATTCTTAACCAAGATGTGTGGTTTCTCTTCTTAATTAACTTAGCACTTCATTGTTTTAACATAAATACTTATTTATCCCATAGCTTCTCAATTTACCAACAAAAACTCCTCTTTAAGTTCCTCGGTTGTAGTCAAATTTTAGAATTCTCTTCCAATAGAATTTGTAAACAAGGTAATTATAGGATGCCTATACTGTTTAAGTCTATAAATACTTCTTGAATATATTCTTACATACCAAGTGACATTGCATGAAATAAAATGTTATTACAGAGGTTATCTCTACATAGTAGCTTTCAAACATGTTGAACCTACTTAAATATTTTCTCTTTACAAAAAATACCTATTTTTTCTTTTGGTCAATAGTCACATACATTCATAAGAAATTTGTATACCTAATGTTGTATGTGAAACATTATTTTCCTTTCTCATATTCTCTTATTCATATTTAATCTTTGGATAAAAATAAAAATAAATAAAATTATCTCATCTACTTAATATATTAATCACATAACAAATACACGGAAGATCATGGGAGGTCAATTCTTTTGCTAATCATTAACTCATGAAGCCTTAGCCTCTGTGCTTCTCATCCATGTCTAACTAGTGTAAATTTGGTGAAAACGGTAGGCCCTTTATGATAAAATCAGTATGGGCTTTCAAAAGGATATGTGATTGGTATGTCATTTTCTCTAATTCTTATGGACTTGAACGAACCAATATATCATCTCACACCTTAAGGATGTTTAGGAAATTGAGCAATTTAACACTATTTTCTCAAAGCTCTACATAGCTTTCATATATTACCTATAGAATGATGATCTCCAACTTACAAGATTTTTCTAATAAATATTATTGTAGTGTAATTAGCTTGTACAATTTGGTCTGACGAGTTCTATTTTTTAATACATCGCTTCATTAATCTTGGAAAATTCCTTGCTAAAGAAAGACACATCAATATTCACAATGGAATCAATGTTCTCATTACCTATTATTCCATTGTTACATTTAAACCATCCATTATTCACCCTTTGTTCCCATCGTTTATTCACCATGTTATTGATATTAGATTCCTCCTCTATAGTCTCTGGTTACCATAACACTCAAATGTGATTCACATTACTAGTGTCGGATTTTCCAACTCCCTCCAAATTTGAGAGTGTTGTATCAAATGATTCATACAACGGTCACAACTTCTTTCCACTATGAGAGAGGTTGAAACCATTTTTTTTGTAGACTCAAATGTATTAGCTAAATCTTAATAAAATGAGAAGTCCCCTTCCCTAACTAGTCATATCTAATGGGAGTTGGAGTAATGCTTAACACTCCTCTTTTAAAAGGCATGTCCAATAGATAGCTAAACATATTGATAGCTAATTGATATCATCAAAAAATTATGCAAAGTTGGTGAAAGAGTGAGAGAAAATTCATTGTAAATCCTAAAAATAAAGCCATTCTCTATATAGGAATATCCTTGTATGTTACCAGAGTTTGAAAATTGATTCTAATGGTTCATGGTAGAAACTTTAATTTTCATCATTTATCATATTTTCAATCATTTTTGGCAATGATGATGTATAAACTCTTTCTCTTCCACTTTTTTTCCTACACTTTCCAATTCGTACAAATTGTTATTATGAAAAGTAAAAATATTTGTGAGAGTCCATAGAAAACTCCAAGCCCAAGTCGCCTACCACCAATGTGCAGTACAAAATCCAAAATGACACCTATAGGAATCCCAACAACATATCACACCCTTAAATTTACATAGGCATCCAAATTATCCATCTACACCCTCTAAAAATGCGTAATCATAACACCTTGGATAACATTTATAACAGTTGAGGATGAAAGTAGTGACATTGTGATTAGAATGTAAATAACTACCTCTCCCAATTTCCTTTAAAAGAGAAAACAAGAAGTTTCCCAATTCCCTTTATGTATTCAGCTAAATCCATTTGACACTTCTTATATCCATCTAAAATTGGACATTGTTAGGTTTTTTTATACCTTATGAACCTTTAAACAATCCTAATTTCCCTTAAAGGATAGGAAAGATATTGACAACGAATTTTATTATCCACTCTCTTCATAAAAAAGGTTTATTCTCTATGACCCATTTTCTTGAATCTTGTAAAACACCAGTTCATAAATTCTTGTACGCATGTCCATAGAAAATTGATTCAAATATAATAAATGGCTTGGTGTTCATTTTCTTTCATAACATGCCCCTCTAGCATTTTTAATGCAATTCAAGAGTTTGCTTCAAAATAGTTTCCAATTGCAATGTAAGCCAAGGGTTTGATTGAATATAGCTTTATGTTGCTAAATTAAATATTTATCATACCCATTCGAGCTATCATGAATGTAAACACATTTGATCTCTATATCTTTTATTTCATCACTATAATATTGTATCCATTTGTTGAGCACCATTATTGAATAATTGGTAGTCAGTTTTTTTAATTGAAATACTATCATGGACTCCTTCAAGTCACACCATGCTCCTAAATCATATGTTTCTTGAAGTTTTCAAGAATAGCCATTGAATGTAGAGCATCCTTCATCATCTTGTCCACATAGTCCCAAGTTGAATTGATAATAAGGTAGGACGACTGTAACCATTGAAAGTTTTCTTAAATTTAGATACGCAACTTTTCATATAAATCAATCCCTAATAAATATTATTAAGTTCATGAGAACGATATGGAATTTAATGTTTCCTGCAATCATTTGTTCAAAACAAAAAATTCCTTAGAAAAAGTAAGTAATGTGTGTAGTAGAATTGTTATCATATTAAAAGGGGATAAAGTCCTTAATGTGGTTTGTTAGGCTTTATACTCTTATTTATTGAAGATAATATGTTACTACTATTGGTTGAAGATAATATAAGATAAACAAAAGCGTATGTATTTCTAAAGTTGAATTATGTTTTTTAACATTAAAGAAATTCACTAGGTGATATTCCCAACAAGTTGGTAGTTTGGAAATAAATCCTGAAAAATGATTAAAACAAAGTTTCAAAATCAAGTGATCAAGGTGATAAAGAAACTCAAAAGTCAAAAGGAAAAGACAAGACTTTTGGAAGTAGAATTGAAGACAACAAAAGAACTCATCAAATAAAATGAAGAGTATAAGAAGATGATTAGAAATCTTAGAACTCAATTGGAAGAAATCAAGAATACAGAGACATGAAACCTCAAGAGAGAATTCCAACAGAAGCAACAAGAACTCAACACAAAGTTTGCAGAGATTAGCAAGATCACACAACAGGTGCAGGAAGTAGAAATTGAAAGGAGGGATTAAAAATTAGAAGCAGAAGGAACAGATATAGGCTCTCAATAGAGAAGTAGAGAAGATCACTCTTCTCAAGCTACAGGTTGAGGAGGTAGAAAAAGGAATGAAGATCTTGAAAAGATGGTTTCAAGAAGATCTTGCAAAAAAGAAGGAATAACTTGATGCAACCTGTGATGAGATCAACAAACTCAAGGGATTGCAAAAAGTATAGTTACAAGATAAGACATATGAAGAAGCAAAAAAGAAGGCAATTAATGATGGTACAATTCCAGTTGATGAAGGTGAAAGCTCCACATCTTTGCAGGATGATTCTAAGAAGAAAGTTGATGAAAGTGAAAAGCCAAAGAAGAATATTGCAACTCCAAAGAACAACACCAAAGCAATCAATAAAAAAGGATGACAAAAAACTACAACACTGCCTCCAAAGAAGAGTGAAAAATATTCTAGGTATGTTCGTTTATTTAATTGTTATTTATTTTTATGTGCTAACTATGGAGATATGGCTAGGGATTGTGAAGTTTTTGACAGGTACAATTATTATCTACAAAAACCTAGAAGCAAGTTTGCAGGATCACGAGACAAGTTCCATGATGATTTTCTCAGAAGAGAATACATGCTAGATGGGCAAAACATTGAATGTTTCAAATGCCATAACTATGGACATAGTGCTCGCGTTTGCAGATATCAAATGGAATCACCTATGGACAACATTCAATGCTTCAAGTGTCATAACTATGGGAACATGGCTCGAGATTGCAGGAATAAGAAGGTCTGGAAAAGGAAATAGGTATAGGAAGACCAAGAAGACAACAAGGTTTCAGTAGTTATGTTTTCAAGATTTGTAAAAGCAAAAGGTCATGAGGAATTAGTAGTTGCTTCAGATAATGACTCAAGTCAAGATGGCCTATTAGGTGACTCACCATTTTGAATAATATGGCATGTTGACTCCTTGATGTTTGTAGAGGAGGAGTCTATGCAGCAGTATATGGCACAAGTTTACAATTGACAGGAAGGTAGTTTGAATAAGATGGAAGTTTCATTACAGGTTTAGGGGGAGCAAAACAGTTGAAGGATTACAGGTTACTAGGAACAAGGCAAGATTGGTCTGCAAAGGATATGCACAGGTTGAAGGAATCAATTTTGAAGAAACATTTTCTCCCGTTGCTAGAATGGAAGCTATCAGGATGTTTCTCACTTATGCTTGCTCAAGAAAAATCAAGGTCTACTAAATGGATGTTAAGTCATCTTTTCTAAATGGTGAATTGGAGGAAGAATTCTACATTGAACAAACTGAAGGTTTTCTGTTCTTTGACAAAGAAGAATATGTCTGCAGATTAAAGAAGGCTCTATATGGTCTCAAAGAAGCTCCTAAGTATTGGTATGCTCATCTTGAAAGATATCTACATCAACAGGGATTCAAGAAAGGAAGCGTTGACAACAATATTTATGTGAAAGTGGATCGAGATAACCTAACAATTATCAAAGTAAATGTGGATGATATAATCTTTGGAAGCAGTGATGACAGATTAAGTAAAGACTTTGCCACAAAAATTCCAAGTGAGATTGAAATGTCTATGCTTGGCGAACTGAAATATTTTTTAGGGCTTCAGATTTCTTAGCAGGATAAAGGAATATTCATATATCAAACCAAGTACATCAAAGAAATGCTCAAGAAATTTCAGATGGAAGATTACAAGCCAATACTTACCCCCACGCTAACAGGTGGAAATTTAAGTTTAGAAGACTCATCAAAGGATGTGGACCAAAGTTTGTATAGATCCATGCTTGGTAGTCTCCTATATGTGACAGCCTCCTGGCCAGATATGATGCAGGTAGTTGGACAAGTAGGACAATTCCAAGCACCAAAATAATCTCATACCATTGTCGTCAAAATAATTCTTCGATATCTTAAGGGCACAATGGAATATGGTCTCTGGTATCCCATAGGCAATGATCTGGTCATCTAAGCTTATACAGATGTAGATCGGGCAGGAAGTTTTGATGATCATAAGAGTACCAGTGGAGAAGTTTTCTACCTAGGTGGTTGCCCTGTCTCATGGTTAAGTAAAAATAAGTCTTCAATCTCGTTATCGATAGCAAAAGCAGAATACATCGCGACAACAACTTGTTGTTCTCAAGTTCTCTCGATGAAGAAAACCTTGCAAGATCTTCAAGTTAAGTTTGATGAGCCTATTCCCATCTTCTGCGATAACACCATTTCCATTAGTATCTCCAAAAATCCTGTGATGCATTCCAAAACAAAGCACATTCTGATCAAATATCACTTTGTTAGAGAGCAGGTTGCCGAAATGAATATCAAGCTTGAATATTTTGGCACAAAGGAACAAATTTCTGACATCTTTCCCAAACCATTACCTCGTGAAGCATTTGAGTATCTTCACCAAAATCTTGGGATTCTCCCAATTTCTCATTAGAATCTTTCTCTTATTTAACTAAGTGTAAAGGGGGAGTAGAGGTGTACAGGTCCGCAGGATGACAGTTTTTCAATGGGAGTTACCATTATCCATTGATGACAAAGGGGGAGAGAAGGTAGTAGGAAGAGGTGTCATGATCGTAGGGGGAGTACTTGTGTTGCCATCAATTCCAAAGGGGTAGATTGTTGATCAGTGGTTGTCAATGATGTCAACCCAAGAAGCACCAGGGCTACTCCGATCTTGCATAGACATTTTTAATTGAAAAATTACTCTATTCTAAGTCAAGGATCTTCTAGATGGATTCTACTCGTCGATATGTCTCCATTGATATATGGCACGCCACGTAATTCTTCACGGTTTGAGAGATATTTGTGTTTGAAGTTAGTAACCCCAGTTAGTGGGATAAAACCCTATGGGGTTGTGGCATGGAACTCATAATTGGTTGTGGTTATTGAATAGTAAATAATTAATAATGTTTTTTTTCTCTTAATATTCCTCCAAAGTTCACTTGTTGAGGACCCTCTCAACTAAAGACATTCATGTAAATAGTGACCCTCATATCCTCCTCTTGTAGGGATTTTGTGGCTTCAAACAGGTCATCGTGGAATTTTCACTATATATTTTTTTCTTCAAAGCTTCAAAAACTGAAATTAAAACCCATTTGATCCGAAAGCTTGATGAAGCTCATGACCGAATTTTAGATCTTGGTTCGCTATAGTTTCAGATATATGATCTGCTGAAGTTAGGGTTTTTGTAGGGTCCCAAATTCCATGTCAAGCATGTGACATTGGGAACATTGTCATAACTTTCTCTCTGAGCATTTTATTCAAATTTCATAAATATTTATAGAAAAAGGATAGACTGTAGTTTGTTGGATATCATTTTTAGAGCCCAAGGTTGTAATAGTGACACGTGGCACTTCGTACAGTTTCGCTCTACTGAACCAGTCTATAATTAGGTCAGAGTAGGATATTGGGCATAACTCTTTCTTGAAGAATCCAAGCTTGGTCAGACCTATGGGGTTCAGAAGAGGTCTCATAGGGCTACCATAGGACAAAAATTTAGACCCTCAATACCTGAAATTACATAGATGCAATAGATTCAATATAGAGCTCCTAGAAGGCAAGAAAAAGCATGCATTCAAGGATTATTGTAGTAAGGACCACACATCAAAAGTCAAGGGTAGGTCTCCTACAACAAGGTATGTGTGATTAGAGTTTACATTTGAATTTTGAGTATCATCCTTGACATGTTTTTTTCTAGGAAAACGTAAGTATAAACAGGGTCTCGATTATATCTCTATGTCTCTATATGTCACAGTTAGTTTTGATACCACATTTTGGATGTCCTATTCTTGATACTACACATTTGATGCTACTTATTCTTGATGCTACACCAAGTCTGCTAAATCTATATGATGTTGCAAGTTCATGTTACTTGTCTTGTCATAGTTGATAGAATGGTCTCTTTTTTTGTACTTAGAACTTGGTCAATCACAAGTCTAGGGTTTGTCATCAATTTTTATTGTATATATCTTTAGGTTAGTTTTAGATATAGTCTTGCATAGAACCCAAGCCTATATTAAAAGTGGGAGTCTTTGTCTACTGCTGCAACAAGTAAACAACAAAGGTGACAAGCACACTTCAAGTACGTATTGTAATTTTAATTTGTATTTATTCATTACTATGCACTTACATGTGTTTTGCAGGCAGAGGTAAGTTGAAGAGTATTTTTTTTGTTTTGCGATTCGTTTCATCAGGAAAATTTTGCATGCAGGTAAAAGAAGATTTCAAGAGAAAAAGTATCGAATCAGAGGAAGCATTGCAGCGGGACATCCTTGAAGACATGACAACCATCCAGATATCATGAAGTATTATTAAGGCCAAGAGTCATCATTGTAAAGTTGTAAAAGATTCATTTATAAAAGAGTCATCATTGTAAAGAGTCATTTGTAAAAGGGTCATCATTGTAAAGTTGTAAAAGAGTCATTTGTAAAATATTCATCATTGTAAAGATTGTAAAAGAGTCATTTGTGAAAGAGTCACTCTACCTAGAGTCAAATAGGTAGCATTGGGAGGTATAAGAGTCATTGTTGGAATGATGTCATGGGTGGGTTGCAGGTCATAGAGTTATTGGGTATTTGGTCAAGTACACAAAAATCATTGTACATCTTATTGTAATCCCTATTTTTGTCCCTATTTTTGGAATCCACAGTCTTGTCTTATTTCAATCATTATAGGGTGGCAGGGAGGTGCTAGGCAGGTGTATGAAGTTGCCTACCGGTTGGGGCATGTGAACACTTCAGGGTGGTAGGGTGATGCTAGGGAGAGTTGTGGCTCATTAGTGTGTTGGGGCATCCATTCAGTTGATTGCTGAAGAAACTAGGGTATTGCGGCATCCTTCTAGTGGGAGCTGGAGAAGAATGCTTTTTCTAGAATTTTAGGAAGTTGTTTCTTTCATTTCAGTTGGGGCTGAAGATTAAAGAATTCATTAGAAAAGCGTTCAGTGGTATTTGACCCGGAGGGGTTTTCCACCTAAAATTATTGTGCCTATTGTGTTCTTTTATTTATTGTTATTACTGCATAAACATTAATAATAATTGAAGATTAACTAATTCTCTGGAAATATTTAAAAGTGTTAATTGCTAAGGAATAATGATTTAGCCCCCCTCTCAGTATTTCCAATATCTTCACTAGAAATTGACAATGAAATGTTGAATATTTTTCTTACAAGAGGACAAAATATATTCAAGAAAAAAAAAGAAAAAAAGGGCAATGGGACATAGGGAGAAACTTCCAAGAATATTGTGTCTCAAGATTTACATATATTCAAAAAATACCTCCAAAAAAGAAAATGAGAGTTCATAAGAAGTTAGATGTGATATAAGTAATTGGAAAACTGGCAAGGAAAATAAATTTCAAAATAATTTAGATGCAATAAAGAAGCATGTAGGAAAGGTGTATGAAAAGAAAATTGTAAATCTTGAGGGGAAACATATTATAATATGGAAATATTCAAAGGAATGTCAGCATGTCAAATTTGAAGATGAATAAAGAAAATATTTAATAAGGGGAAACTTGAGCCAAGTGGAGGAACCATCAAATCTCTATTTGGAAAGACTATGGAAATAAGTTTATTCTCCAAGATGACACAATTAAGAACTGTATTTCACATCTTATCTAAAGGTTGTCCAATGATTGCTTATCCATATTACATATATGTTTTTTAAAGTGTCAAACTTTCCATCTTCACATTGGCCTATAAAAATTGGTTGGTCTAGGAAATATATCTAGCTCAAGTAGAAAAGGATGATATAAAACAAAAGGTTTCAAATACTAGGTTTTTATAAATGTCACTGGATGAGGTTACAACTATTACAAGATGTTAATACAAGATGGATATCATTGAATGGACCAACTCAAAGACTAAGTAGTGAGTACCAATCATTGGTAGGAATGATGTATGAGCATCACTTTAGTGTAGGAAAATATCAATATCTTCTCTTTTGATTAATTTACTATTAAGAGCATTGGATACTTCCAACATATAGGGGATCTCCCCAATATAAGGTCCTAATTAGAACTTACATTGTTTGGTGTAGGAGTCCCATCTAGAATATAGCCTAGTTGTCATTTACATAAAAATATGTCTTGGATTTAGCTATTAGAATGAGAGAGAAGCACAAATGTCTTTTTAAATGAGCAAGTGAGTGTGACTTATGACTATTCAATTGCAAATGTATCAAGGTTCTCTTATTGCAAGGGGGAAAGCAAGGTGAGCCTCAAAGAGAGAAGTAATATCACTACCATAATGGAGACACACATGAATAAGAAAGATTTTTCTAACATCAAGTGAAGTATTTCACAAGCATGTGATGATCATTTCAAAAATTACGACATATTTCGAATAAATTGACCACCAAAGTCACTGAAATAGCTCATTTACTCCAGTATAGGTGAAAGGAAACATGAACCATAAACATTTAAAGAATAGTCTTAGAAACATCCACCATCCATGTGTGAAAATTCATTGGGCTGGAAGGATTCAATATTAATCAAAAGTTATAAGATACATAAATACAATGAACATCGCTAGCTCCAATAGTGGAACGTTAGAGCCACTACTTTCTCCCCCAAAAGTACTAAATTTGTCTCTCTAATGCCTTGTGGGAGAAGCAAAGGTTAAAAGTCCTTTACATGAGAAATGAGGATGCTTTTATAACTTAGGGCATGACCTTTCACATCCCCATGACTCTTAACATTCCAAGTCCTAATGACCTTTTGACTTCTACAACCTTTGGACTTCCAAAGACTTTTGGAATTACATATGAATTTTGGTATTACATGTATTTTGGACTTGCAAAAATATTTTTTCCATACATGCCTCTTGGACATCCACTTATTTGTATTTAAAATGATTACAACATTACATCATGACTTACACATCATCATATAATAAAAACATTACATGTCACTATCTTTGATGACTGGGACTAATAATGACTAATGACATGGAATTTCTTCAGTAGTGACATAGTTTCCACTTATGTCTTTTTTCTTCATGTAGCTTCTGATCATTGATTCCTTCACCCTCAAAAGGGTCTTTAATCTTGGAGTCTTTAGGGCGCTTCAATCATCAAGCCTTCAATGTGTTCTTTGTTCCTCAATGCTTCCTTTGTTTGTCTTATTTTCCCGATATTCCTCATGTGTGATTTCCATGTTGTTCGTAAGATACCTATGGCTACAATTACTCATGACAAGCAACCATTAGCCTCAAAATATCCTAGTCTAACATGTTTAATGAAAATTTTCTATTCATTACCTTTTGGTGTGCTTTGGAAAGAGAAAGGAAAACTTCTAGGCACAAGGGCACACTTCAAAAGGCTAAAATTAATGGGGGAGGCTTCAAAGCTTCGACATGCACTCATGCACTCAAGAGGAAGAGACAATCAAGGTAGGGCATATGGTGCAATTCTGAATGATGAAGGGGAAGGGTTCAGGCTTCCCGAGTGCATTGTGCACTCAAGGGAGAGAGGGAGGGTCCAGGGTGTACTCCTGAAGGCTGAAGGAGGAAGGCTTCAGACCTTTGGGGTGTGCTTATGTGCTCAAGAAACTGAAGAGGGTGCATGGCACAAATCTGAAGGCTGAAGGGTGAAGCTTTGTGCATACAGAGTGCATTCATGCACTCAAAGGGTTAGGAGGGTGCATGGCTCACTGTGGAAGGTGTTGATCTTAAGGCCTTCTTGGTGCCTTCATGTGCTCAAAGAGGGTTGCACTTATTCGATTCGAATGAGTGCGCTCAAAGGAAGACTTGGTTTTCTGAAGGGTGCAGTTCGGAACAAAGAAGGGGAAGGGCTTAGGGAGTGTGCTTTGTACTCTTGGAGGGTGCATGGTTCACTTTAAAGTGATGAAGGATTCTTGATCAAGGCTTCAAACTACACTCACACACTCTTTGCCTTAATGGGTTCGCTTTGAAACCAAAATTTTCCTAAGTCTGGAAGATAGGAAAAGGGGCAAACATGATGAATTTTAGACATAAAACCATTTGTGACACATACCAAATCATCGAGAAAAATTATACAAGACAGAACAATGATAAGTATACATCAGAACGCCACTTTACATGCATCTCCCAAGTACAACGAGTGAAGTATGTGTGACTACGACCAAAAAGTGTCATTTTACAACAACAAAGATGTTGGGACTATGAAATATGTCAATAGTGTTCTACTCAATCCGACGACACTTGAGAATAGTCAAGAACACTTGTCATTAGGGGAGTTTTGAGGTCTAAAATGGGCCTCCTAAGAAAAATGTAAAACCAAAATAAAATTTATAAGAACCTATAGGATTCAAGATGATAATGTCAACCATGGGGGATGATTCACCATTTTCGGAGTAAAAAAGTAAAAAGATTAAAAAATAATAAAATAATAAAACTACATTTTCAACTTGTATTTTCAACTTATCTCCCTAAGTTTTTACTCAAATTTCAAGTGGGAGTACTTGTTGGATGCAAAATTTAATTCCTCATCCAAAGAGTACCCATGTTTCATACTTTTAATGGACCTTTACTACACGAAAAATGAGAAATACATGAAAAAACATGATTGCAATCACGTTTTTCATGTATTTCTCATTTTTCATGTAGTAGGGTCCCATCGAAAGTATGAAACATGGGTACTCCTTGGATGAGGAATCAAGTTATGCATTCAACAAGTGTTTACACTCAAAATTGAGTAAACCCCATAAGGAGATATGTTGAAAATATGAGTTATATAAATATATATTATTATATATATATATATATATATTTTTTTTTTTTTTTTTTTATTTTTTTTTTTTTTTTTTTTTTTTTTTTCGCTCTAAAATTTGATGAATGTAATCTAATATTATTTTATTATTTTGACTATTATCTTATAATTTCCTTAGGAGGCCAATTTTATACCTCAAAACTCCCCTAGTATAACACCATAAAATCGTACACTACAAAAGACATCTAAGATTATCTAATAGAAAGTACAAATAAAGATTTTCCAACTGAAAACATTATGAAAGTTCCAAAAATTTAACTTCGCCTAGGGTTATTAACGAAAAATTTGGACCATGTACCAAAAAAGAAGGCTAAAAGCGCGATCGCGCATCATTTTCTTTGAAATCCATGCAGTCAAGGAAAAGTGTGACTCAGAAATTCAAGACCACTTCCCACACTTGGGGGAGGATTCCCTGACATTTCAAGTCTAGGACAACCAGCTTGGAGTCTACCTAAAGATATGCAACCCTCAATGGAATCGTATTGTCCTACTCTTGAGTAACTATCATTCTTGAACCAAGAGAGGGAAGTTGGGTTCAAAATTTCCTATATAAAAAATCCATGGGAGAACCAAAAAAGGAGAGAATGTTATTGTTGCCAAATTCCTATCAGAGAAAATAAACATTCCATTGTTAAAGCTAAATAAAGTAAGAGAACTAGCATGTTGGTCATATTTCTTCTAAGCAATCCATCATCTTAGTGAGAGGAGAAGAGTCCACCATTGGAGAATCTTCATACTTCTTTGAGAGAGGAGAAGATTGCAAAGAGATTGAGGAAAAGAACCTCCTTGCTGAGGATTTTTTAGCACCATAGCTCAAATAATTCTCTTAAATTGCTTAAGATTCATCTATTGTATTCATCTTCTACTACCAACATTCAATAAAGGTATTTTTTTCCATTTTTTTGTTGACTTGTTTGCTCTGTTGAGAATTATTTGTGTATTTATCTCTTTGTTTTATTTTATGTTTGTATATGCATTGTTTCCACTATTTTCAATGCTTTTTTTATCTAAGTATGTTCACTAACATCACCAACTTTGTATGTGTTGGAAATGAAGAAATGAAGAGCACTTCAAAAGGGACTGTAAATCTAAATCTCCTAAGAAAGGAAAGGGATTTGATGATGCTTCTTCTGGAGAGGTGAAAACCACCTTAGATGAAGGTGGGGGTGTGTACTTGGCTTCTTCTTAAAGTACACATGTAGATCATGACGCATGGTTGATTGACTCAAGTTCATCCTTTCACTTCACTCCCCAATAAGAGTGGTTATGTGAGTATGAGACATATGATGGTGTTGATGTCTTCTTAGAGGATGACAGGAAGGCTAGAATTTTCGGTCGTAGAAAGGTCAAGTTGAAGTTGCAAGGTGGAAGGATTAGAACACTTTTGGGTGTTCTACATATTCTTGCATTGGCCAAAAATTTGATTTATGTAACAAGCTGGATAATGCAGGTGTAAAAACAGTGCTCGAGAAAGATACCTGTAATATGGTTCAGGGAGAAATGATATTGATGCAGGGAGTTCAGATTGGAACTCTATACAAGCTTCAAGGTAGAATTTTTATTAATGGGTGAAACAGTTCTGTGGTTCCTGAGAGTGGAGTAGAAAATATAGTGGTCTTTGGAGAAAAGACCATGCTATGGCAACAAAGGCTTGGAAATATTGGAGAGAAGGGCCTTCGAATACTTCATGGTAATGGTATGGTAGAAGGTATGTCTAATTTCTCTCTGGATTTTGATTTCTTTGAAGATTGTGTATATGGGAAGAATAATTGAGTGAGTTTCCCCTCTGGTGCTAAGGGGGAGAAACATATATTAGAACTTGTGCATAGTGATGTGTTTGTACCTGTGTCGGTTCCATCACTGGGTAATTATGTGTACTATGTATCATTTATAAATTACTTCTCAAGGAAAACATGGATATATTTCCCCAGGAAGAAATCTAAAGTCTTTGATAGGTTTAAATAATTTAAAGCTTTGGTGGAAAACTAGACAGAGAAGAAGATAAAGTTGTTGAGGACAGATAATGGTGGAGAGTTTTGCAAGAAGAAATTTGAAGAGTTTTGTAAGCAATGTGGTATAGCATGGTAGAAGACTACTCCATACACACCTCAGAAAAATGGATTTGCAAAAAGAATGAATAGGGCGTTGATGGAAAAGGAAAGAAGCATGCTTAGTGGTGTCGAGTTAGGATAAGAATTCTTGGAAGAGGAAGTTGAGACTGTACGTTACCTGGTCAACAAGTCACCTTCATCAGTGTTGGAAGATAAGACTCCACAAGAGGTATGGACTAGTAAGAAACCTTCTCTTTCACATCTGAGGGTATTTGGACATGATGCATATGTACATGTTCCAAAGGAGAAAAGATCAAAGTTGGATAATAAATATGAAAGGTGCATCTTTATTAGGTATAAGGTTGGTTTAAAAGGTTATAAGCTTTGGAACCCAGAAACAAGGAAGGTTGTGTACAGATGAGATGTGGTGTTTAAAGAGGTGAAAGATGTTATTAAACATGAATTCCTACCAAAGGAACCTGAGAAGATAAAGTTTGAGCTAAAGGAGGAAGAATTAGACTCTACAGTAGAAGCAGAATTAGAATATGAAGAGCCACAAACTCCAGCTGTGAGAAGATCAGTTTGAGAAAGAAGACAACTAGAAAGGTATATTCCATCTACATTTTGTTCAATTTTTACTTTATCTATTACTGGTGATGATCCCAGAACTATGAGGGAAGCAGTAGATTTAGAGGATGGAAAACTATGGAAAGAGGCCATGGTTGATGAAATGACATCTTTGCAAAAAAATGAGGCTTTGGATCTGATGGAGTTTTTGGCTAGAAGGACATCCATTGGAAGAAAATAGGTGTTTAAGAAGAAGATGAATGCAGAAGACAAGGTGGAGAAATACAAAGCTTGGTTGGTAGAAAAAGGTTATTCCCAGGTGTCGAGAATTGATTTTGGTGATATTTTTTCTCCTCTTGCCAAGGTAGCTTCTATTAGATTACTTTTATTTGTTGTTGCTGCTTTTGATTTTGAGTTAGAATAGATGGATGTTAAGACAAAATTTCTTCATGAGCATCTAGAAGAATATATCTACGTGAAGAAACTTGAAGGCTTTACGGTGAAGGGTAAAAAAGAACAGGTGTGCAAGTTAAAAAAGTATCTGTATGGGTTAAAATTGTCACCAAGTATGTGGTATAAGAAATTCAATACATTTATACAGGGACTTAGCTTCACTAGGAGAAAAGAAAATCACTGTGTGTATTTTAAATTAATTGGTGACGTGTTATTTATCTGGTCTTGTATGTGGATGATACGTTGTTGGCTGGAAATGAGAAAGAAACTATCCAGGATTTGAAGACCCAAATGCCCTGCAAATTTGACATGAAATATCTTGGTGTTGCAAACTATATTTTTGGCATGGAAATTAAACAAGATCAGGCAAAGAGGAAGATTTTATTAAACTTGAGGAAGTATGTCGAGACAATACTTCCTAGGTTTAATATGCAGGATAGTAAACCAGTGAAGGCTCTTATTCTTATAGGTGTAAAGTTATCTGCTGATCAATGTCCTAGGACACAAGAAGAGGAAGAGGACATGTCCCATGTTCCATATGCAAGTGCAGTCAGTAGCTTGATGTATGAAATGGTGTGTACTAGACCAGACATTGCACATGTAGGGGGAGTATTGAGCAGGGTTATGTCAAAACCAGGTGTTGTAGCAGCTGCAACACTCTCCAAAATTTTGACCTACATCCAACTTCGGAGCCTCCCTTGAGGTTTTAATTGATGTTTTCAATCACTCAAGCTCACCTCGTGGGATCATGTTGATTCTTTGCACCCTCTTTCCTTGAACGTTGAAAAAACAAATTGTTACATGTTGGTCACAATGTCATGCTTGCAACCATTAACTGGTCATACACAAGGTCTTCAATTTGTATGTACATGTTGTGTTCTCTATGTAAACATCTATCACACTCACACACTCAGTTGTATGCACTGTCACACAAGCATCATTGCGATCGTTCAACGATCCATCATAAGCATCGCGCTTGTCACTCACACCTTCGGTCAGTCATGTTGAGCATATGTTGTCTTGATGGTTTGAGGCGTCTTGTTGTCAAGTTATGTTGAGTGTGTGTTCACAAGGTCACATATGCACAAATTCACTCGCTCACACACTTAGTCATTTTGCTAAAGCTCTGATGACTGGATCACCCTCTAACAGTCGGACCTCCACCCTGCAATTGAATCGACCGAATATCACCTAGAACAGCGTAGAAGTGTCCAAAAATCCATTTCAATCTGTGTTCCCTGCAGGCTGACAACCAACCCTCTTACTGGTCAACTAGAGAGTTTGACCGAGTAGTGACCAGAGGACTCACTTCCCTTAAAACTTGCACAAAAGCTACAGACCTTTCCCGCTCCCCTGATTAACGAAATTGCACATACAAGTCAGACAGACATCAAGTGCCCATCCCTGTCTCCCTCCAGAAATTGTGTAGTTTTCCCAGCCAACCACCTAGTTAGTCGGCCAACTTCTCATCCATAAAACTACACAGATTTCTAAGCAAGCCCCTTCGTAACCCAGCTTCCTGCTTAGCTCAGAAACTATGCAGGGGTGTTTAGCAGGTCAACCTCCCAATAATTACGTAGTTTTTGTCTCCAACAACCCTGCAAATTGCTGCCATCTCCCTCTAGGAATTGTACATTTTTTGCTACCAAGCCATCCCACACCCCACTGCCAGCTCCCTCCAGGAATTGCACAGTTTTTTCTACCAAGACTCCTGAATCCCACAGCTAGCTCCATCTAGGAATTGTGTAGTTTTTATTGCCAAGCCGCCCAGCTTCCTGCACCACTTCCTTCGAGAAATTGTGCAGATCCACCCTCCAACATAGCCAGATCTCGCAGACAGTTACTGTTGATCCGGATTGTCCATCTCAGTCTCCTAGTGACCTCTATGCAATTTTCACCAACAGTGTCCAGAGCTCATATCCCTACTTGAAGCTTTCCTTGCACAATTTCGCAACCTTGTCCTCTCTCCCGATCACCTGCATCCGAGCGAACAACCATGCGTCATGCTAGACTAAGAGGTTTATGGATTTGATGTCATCTCATCATGAGTGACTGTAGATACAGGTACATGACTATACATGACGCGATGACAAATGGGATGAATAAGGAGAGTACATGTAAGAGTATGTGTTGACGAACGGGAAAATGCATGATGCATGTGAGGAGATGTGTTCGCGAAGGGACAAACATTTAAGGAGAAATTTTCATGAACGGACGAACATGTCAAGCATGCAAAAGTAAAAGGAAGGATCAATGTGCATGTACAACATCAAGAGAACCCCAATGACCATCAAAGACTTCACACACCTTTCCATGTGGAGGTGAAGCTATGATACACCAAGAGCACACTCATCACTCAGTAGCATTGCGTCTCGACATGCACACCAGCAACAACATGAACATACCAGCACTGTCATTTCAAGTCGTGTCATGAGTCATGTTGGACACATCACTACTGTGGGCCATACTGTGTAAAATGCAACATGGAAGTCCAAGAGACCCACATGTCATACGAAGAGTCATGTAAAGCTGAAGAGTCAAATAAGTCAAACAATCATGAGGGAAGTCGAACAGTCACAAGGGACAGTTTTACCCTTGGCTATAAATACCCCGTCATTTGTACATGCAAAGGAATTTTCACCTTGGCTCCTCCCACATAGCCTTGATAGTCTGTAATGTTTTCTTTTAGGTGCGAGTAGTGGCTCCAACGCTCCACCCATGGGGTTAGTGATGTATGGTGTATTGATGTGTCTTGTAACTTTCGCTTAATTCAGAGGCCTGATAACATGACAACACATTTTCACACGTGTTGTAACTATTTGTAAGATTAATATTGAACACTTATAATACATGTTTCTTTAACCCGTTAAACAATTAAACTCACTCAGTTGTTCTAATACATATATTTATGAAAATGTGTTGTATAAGTTGTTAACGTTGTCCTTCCCGTGTTGGTTACCTCCCGAGACATTAGACAAAACCTTTCATGTAAAATTGTTATAACAACCGTCACACTCGCATGGACTATCCCACTAGGTGTTGTATGTGTTATCTTCCCTTGTGTGTTGTGACTGTTGCATCCATGTGGATTGACCCTTCGGAAGTTGTGCATGTCAAGTTGTGTTGTGTGTCTCTGACAGAGTTGGGACTTCCTCCCTTCTGACTGGAGATTCACTCCCACCCTCTCTCTCTGCTGTGAAAGAACCTTGACACAAGTAACACTATCACTCACCAATCACGCAAACCTTATTGTTCGAAGACAAATCAGACCACTCTCTCGTGCCGACAAGCAATAGCTAAGGCAAACATTTAAGATAATGGAAAGTGGGAAATCATGCCAGATGGCACTCCTACACCAAATGGTGTGAGGTCTAGTTGGGAATTCATATAGGGAGATCCTTTGAATGTTGGTAGGTCCAACACCATCAACATGTTTGGCACTGGAAGGAGGTCTGCCACTTGTTTATGGCTGAATGTCCTCTCACCCCCACTCATCAATCATCGTGTAAAGGCAGTAACTTGCACTCCCTCTCACATATGCATGAGTTTGTGGTTGGTTACTCCTCATCTCCTAGGACTGAACAAGATTTTGTATCAACACCTCTACTCCATTCATCCCATCACCCTTCAGTTTGCGAAATTAGTCAGACTGATCCCAGAAATACAACATCTCCCATATGTGTCAAGAAAGCCAAAAACCACTCCCACAAGGGTTGTTGTATCATCAGTGGAAGAAGTAGTTCTTGCCACACTTGAAGGTTTGGCAGAGGCTATTGAGAACGAAGAGGAACCTTTGGTCTTCCAATTGGGAGAACGAGACACCCTCGTGATCTTGGGCGTAGACTCTATTACAGGAGGCAGAGGGGAAGGAAATAGAGGAGGGAGAGGCAGAGAAGAACCAATAGACTTAGATTCCAAACCATTATACTCTGAAGAAGAAGAGGAGGATGAAGAGCAAGAAGACATGGATGACCAAAACCTATAATGGCTGACCCAGGGACCATTGGCTCTCCTGAGTGCTTTGCACAAGATGCCAAAGCAGTCAAAGAGAATGAGCACAAAGTTCAACCCTGACAGCACAGTCAAGGCAAAAGATCACTTGGACGACTTCTACCTACAGCTGCAAACACTTGAGGTACACTACGACGACGTTGCATGTATATTTTTCCCATGTACTGTAGATGGTTGTGCAACTGCATGGTATCACAACCTTCCTGTCAACTCCATACAGAACTGGGGAATGTTCAAACATTTGTTTCTGGAAACGTTTGTTGATGACAAGACCCCAGCCATGTTACTCAAAGAATTGGGAAGCTTGAAGGTGGAGGGGAAAGAAAAGGTAAAAGATTCCAATAAGAGTTTTCTATGCATATTGAACAAGTTTTCAGTGAACATGAAACCTCATGACTCCATCACTATCAATTACTACACATCCGCATTGCCGACTAGCATTGTGTAGTTTGTCAAACAAGTCGTGAAACCAACACTGTTAGAAAACTGTGAAGAGGAAATCACTGTAGAAAAGGACCTACACATGATTGGAGTCATCAAGGATGATGAACCAACAAAGGACTCCAGAGAGGCGAGAAGGAAGCCACAGGCTATGGCGAGCAAGTCTAAGGAAAGGGAAACAAGTGATATTGAAACCCTTACTTGTCTTGTCAAAAACTTGACAACAAAAGTGTCTGAGCTCAAGCAATGAACCATTGACACATCTGCGAGCAACCGAACACCTAGACAGAGACAAGGAATCATGTCATCAATTAGAAATTGTTTCTTGACTAAAATTGCATAGAGCTCAATGTTTGAGCTTGAATAGTGCATGAACAATGAATTTTGTTCATTTCATAAAGATGATCACTCGGAAGGGTCTTGTTCAGACAGGAAACGAGTTGTAGGCTTAGTATGCAACCACACACTTGACGTAGCGATCAGTGTGTAGGGATAATAGGTAGATATAGACAATGACGAAGATGTTGTGCCAGATGAGGCATCAAGCTCTAGGCATATGATAAACATGTATCAGTGCTCACAAGCAGCGCAGAAGACAAACAACAAGAAGTATCCCCAAAATAAAAATGATCGTTAAAATCTCATAAGTAAGAGGGCTCCCCTTACACTTGGGGAAGTGAAACAAAGGCTTGAACTACTAAGGAAGGTTGATCCACCAGCCATCCAAAAGCATAAAATGCAAAGAAAGCCTGGGAAGGCAATGATGGACAAGAGTACATCCATGAGTAGCAAACTGTAGAACACTCCTTCGGACAACACGAATACCAGTATTACCTCAGACACCTCGGTGAGTCTACCCCCTCTAGATTACAACATTGTTGATGGCATGAAGAAAAATCATGCAAATGTCATTTTGTTCGAGTTGGCTAAGATCCAGAGTGAGCGGGACATCTCGCTACGTGCACTGGGATAAACATCAATGGACAACGCAACTGCTACCAGTAAGGGAGCAAGCACACCTCCCGAATCACTTTAAACTATGCTAAACACACTCTGGCTGGAAGAAGCAAACTCTGTTTTCCCTCCTTTCCTTCTTTCATTTAAAATATTCAACTGTAATGTTCACAACTGTTTGGTTGATTCTGGCGAAGCATCCAATTTCATGCTGCTGTCCATTGCTAAAAATATCAATGCGCAGTGGAGAAAGACATCCACTCAGATCATCCAACTTGATTGAACATCTATACTAGCCATTGGTGAACTTACGGATGTGATCATTCGACTGTCTCATGATGGCCGAGTTCATTAGTGCATAAACATTGTTGTTGTGGACATACCAGAACCGTGTGGCTTACTGCTTAGCAGATACTGCTCCAACAAGCTGAACAACTACTTTGCTACAGACTAGTCACATATGTGGCTTTCATACAAGGGTAAAAACAATCAAATCCAGGTATTACCTAAGAGATATATGAGGCACCATGTAACTCCCATCAGTGGCGAAAACGAACAGCTGGCCTTCGCAAAGCTCATGTTCGGAAACTGCCTCTTGGAAACAATGCTAGGGCGTTATCCCGCATGGCCAGCTCCAACCCCACCAAACATGTAGTTGGGTCTCCTTCCTTTCCAAGCTGATGGAAATGAAACATGTACAGTACATTGTAACAACAATAGTGGTAGCAGTAGCGACAACACTAGCAACATTGCAAGCATGTTGAACGGTCCATGTACAAACGAGTTGTGGACCATGTGTTTTGATGGATGAAAGACACAGGATGGCTCAAGAGCCGAGTGTGTCTTGATCGACCCAAACAACAGAAAACATTTGATTTCGAGTCGCTTGGAGTTCGAGTACATGAAAAACATTGTTGAATATGAAGCACTCATGTTGAGCTTGTAGAAAGCCATTAGCCTCAATGTGGTTGCACTCAAAGTGGTAGGTGATTTAGAAATAGTGGTATAGTAGTTATGTAACACCATTCATTGTCTATCACTACATCTTAAAAGTTACCAGCAAGAGGTATGGAAACTGATATTTAACTTCCAAGTATTCAATATCATTGTTGTACGAAGAATGCGTAATGCAGTTGCCAATGCTTTGGTAAACGAAGCTTGTAGAATGTCACCGCTTAGGGATAGATTTACTGTTGAAATTTTGTATAGACCATTTATCCTGGATAACATAACTAATTTACGTGTATTTGATGATGATCAACAGATACTACATTTCATGGCCATCGTTGATGCCTTCAAGGATGTAGCGATAGAAGAAGATGAACACAAGCGATCTTTGAAAGATAGGGCGGATATCAAGAAAGGCCACCTCATCCCTAGGGGTGTGGTATCTTTGGAAGAGCTATATGGCTTGAAAGAACTCTTTCAGGGGCCGAGGAATAGAAAAAACCACAACTCTACCATGATGCACAAACTGACCAACTTGGGAAAAGAACAAGATCCGAAGCTCATCAATCTCAGTACGTGCTACACGTAGCAGGAGCGGCAAGCCTTTGTTTGCTTATTCAAACAATATTGGGATGTGTTCATGTGGACATATGACGATCTGAAAACTTATGACACATGAATAATACAACACATCATTCTGATCAAAGAAGGGTTCAAGCCATATCAGCAAAAGTTGAGGAAAGTACATCCGTCACTTGAACCCCTCATACAGAAAGAGCTCAACAAGCTGTTGGATGCACTGATCATACATAGAGTTTGTCATTGTACTTGGGTTTAAAATCTTGTTCCTGTATGAAAGAATTTTGGGGAAATCTACTTGTGTGTTCATTTTTGGAACTTGAACCGTGCCTTGGACAAAGACAACTACCCCGTACCGTCTATGGATCACATTCTATAAATAGTATCTGGGGCACAAATGTTTTCCTTACTTGATAGGTTTTCAAGATATAATCAGGTTCTGGTAGTTGAACCTGATAGACTCAAAACTACCTATCGTACCAAGTGGGGTACGTTCACATTCAAAAGAATGCCATTTGGGCTTGTGAATGCATGCGCAACCTTTCAGCGCATCATGTACATTTCCTTCCACAGACTCATTGGACAGAGCGTAGTGGTGTAACTTAATGATGAAATTGTGTTTTCACGAAAATAGGAAGACCACATACGCCATCTGAAGAAAACTTTTGAGCGATGCCAAAAATACAGGATTTCTTTGAATCCCAAAAAGAGCATATTTGCAGTGTCTGAGGGGAACCTCCTTGGACACATCATTGCCAAGAGCGGGATCAATTTTAATTCAGACCAGGTCCGAACTATCACATAGATCCCCCATCCAGCCAACAAGAAAGCGATGTAGTCCTTATTGGGAAAGATAAACTTACTCTGAAAGTTCATCTCAGATTATGTGCAGATAGTAAAACCAAAGCAACCCATGATCAAGAAGGATGTAGTTTACAGCTGGGGCAAGAGGGAAAAATATGCATTCACCCATATCATGCAGGCTATTTTAGAAGTGCCTGCACTTTATAGCCCATATTTCAACAAAGACTTCTTGATATACACCTTCGCCTCCGACGACTCGCTCACTGCAGTACTCACTCAGAAGGATGAACTAAACAATGAATGTCCCATCTACTTCATGAGCACAAGCATGCAGGGACCCAAACTGAACTAGCCCACCTTTGAAAAGAAAGCATATGCAGTATACAAGGCGGTGAAACACTTCAGACCCTACTTGCTGAAAAGTCATTGCCTAGTCTATGTGCCTCACCTAGAAGTCCGCTCATTGCTTGTATAAAAAGATATGGGTGAACGAGGTGAAAACTAGATGATAGGCTAGCAAGAGTATGATCTTGACATCAAGACAATTTACATTGTCAAGGGTCATGGTCTTTGTAGACTCGCAGCTGAGGTAGTACATGCATAGGAGGAAGAAGAAGAGCTCACTGGTTGGGAGAAGGAAATTGAAATGTATGATGTAGTGCGAGCACCACCCACTCTAAATGGAAACTCTTGGTACGTAGATGTGTGCCAGTACCTTGAGCAGGAAACCATACCCTCTCACTTTTCCATCAGATAGAAGAGGGCATTGCATCTCAAAGATTTAGCTTATCAGTTGGTGCACAGAGTGCTTTACAGAAAGCATAGCAACAGAATTGCTCAGGTTCCTGGAGGCACATGAATCAAAGAAGGTTTTGCAAGAATTTCATGATGGACCTATCGGGGGTCACTTCACAGGAAATACCACTGCGCAAAAAGTTATGCGAGCCAGTTTCTACTTGCCCACATTATTCAAGGATGCATATGCTTACGCCTGCAAGTGTCCAGTCTGTCTATGATGCGCCAACACAACACGAAGGTCAGCACCCCCACTGCACCTTGCTGCAGTGACTGAACCGTTCCAATAATGGGGCTTGGAAATCACCGGGAAAATTTTCCCACATTTGTTGAAACAACACTGCTACATTTTGACAACAATTGATTACTTCACTTGGTGGACAGAAGCAGTTCCTCTCAAGCAATTGAATGACCAAGAGGTCATTAGCTTCTATTGGCATTATGGTACAGGTGCTTTCCTTGATGGAAACCTACTCACAAGTTAGTTCAGATTTGATAAAGGGAAACTCACAATGTAACAGGTCAATTTAGAGGTAACAGGGTAATGGTGCAGATGGGACAAAGTACTACAGATCAAAATCAAGAAATTGAAGAAAAATAATGTTTTAAGTTGTATACGCTAGTTCACCTAGTCGTATACAAGTAGGTTCACAGAACAAAAGGCGCGTATATGTATGCACTCTCTTTCATAAGAGGAAAGCGCACATGGCATGTAAAATTAAGATTAATGAATACTAAGTGTCCATACCATGGTAATAGACCACAATATTGAGCGGAATAATGGTTACTTGATCCCGTCCAAGAATGCCATAGGTTCTAAGTGTTGTTTTGTTTCGAGGTATTGGGAAAGGCTAAAACTATATAAGGAGGAGAAGATCAAAGGGTTAATTGTCCAAGTGAAAGGTTCTTTCATGAATACATCTATCTAAATTATATTTTATGTTGTAAAGGCTATGGTTATGATCTGAAATATCTTGTGCACCATTGGATACAATGTTGGATCAGGATCATGAGATCTAAAATGACTTATCATTGTATGATTTGATAATGGATGGGCTAGATATGGATGCTAATGCATGTTTTATCCTTTAGATGTTATGATATTGGTATGTTCGAAGTCTGGAATAATTGTGAAGTTATAATTTAGTATTTGCAGATCTATACATTGGTTCGCCTTGGTGAAGGCACGTATACACGCTATTTCGGCTCTTCCAAGTTGTGTATGCAAAAAAAAGATTGTTGTTCAAAGATGATTGATCTATCTTATCAGTGTTGTTGTTTTCCTGTTGTTTGCTAATGATGTTTTCATAAGATCTAATTGTATAAGGATATTGAGTCTAGTTGACTAATTGGTTGAGTGAGAAGGGTGATCTTTGTTGCTATCTGTTTAGGATCTTTAGAATGTCACTGGTTTATACAATTTTTTGTTCATAGGTTTTATGAGTCAGTATCTTTAGAGGTATAAGTAGGTTGGGTTAAAGGAAGTAGCGTATACATGCAGGTTGGATTCACTGAAGTAGCATATACATTCTGACATGTGATTTTTGAGGTCATAGTTGGTTCTGGTTGTTGATGTAGTGTTTTGGGTTCATCCCTGTGTTCTAGTGATAGTGATTTGATTGTTGATAGATGCAGTTGTATTTGATGATTGTATTGAAGTGGTGATTGATGTTACTGATGGGTCTAGTATGAAAATTCATGAAACACGGCCTTCATATTGTATTTATGTGTACCAGGAGTATCCAGACTAAAAATTTATGAAACGTGGTCCCTAGAGGAAGAGTGAAGGTGGTATCCTTCTGTAGGTCAGCGCCTATGTACTGCTAAACATATCAACCAATACAAGAGCTAGGGGATTGAATCTCCCTTTCAGTGGAAGCTGGAAAATGAGTAAAGGTTGTAGCCTTCAACAGGTAGATGCCTACATATTTGAAATGTCCACACCAGTACAAAACTTGTAAACACTTTTTATTATAAGAATATTGAATACTAAGACGACAACAACGATGGTTTTTTCCCACATTGGGTTTCCACCTGAAAAATCTTGGTGTTCATGTGTGCTGCTTATGTGTGTTGATTTATTCTATTCTTACTGCATCTATTTACTACTTAGTAAATGCATCACACTCTAATTTAAGACAATGAATTAGCTTTTTATCAAAGTTTATTATATATACGTTGGTTTCATTCTTTATAGGCGCTGACATACACTGGTTGGTTTTAGCAAAATAGTGTATACAGTTTGAAAAGGAAAATCATTATTGTGAAAGTTAAAAATACTAATTCATCCCCCCTCTCAACATTTTTCCGAACAATTGGTATCAGAAAAGGTCCTTCAGAAGAAGATTGATCACTTGAAGGGATATCTCTCAAGATGAACAATCACAAAGGAATGGGATCTATCAAGCCACCAATCTTCAACATAAATAACTTTTAATATTGGAAGATAAGAACCAGAGCCTATCTTCAGTCACTTGGAGCTGATTTTTGGGCAAATGTGGAAGGAGGATACCAATATCTAGTTGCAGTCTCCATAGATTCAGTAGAAAATAATGCATATGAAAAAAATACCAAATTTGTTAATGCATTAATGGGAAGTCTATCAGAATTAGAATTTATAAGTCATGCAGCTCAACACAACCAAATTAATATGGGACAAAATCATTCAAAGCTACGAAGGAGACCCCCAGGTAAAACATGCTAAGCTCCATACTCTTAGAATTCAATATGAAACTCTCAAGATGCATAGTGATGAAAGTATTGCTAATTATTTTTTACGAGTAGATGAGATTGTAAATTGTATGAAGAATCTGGGTAAAGAAATAGAGGAGGCTACTTTAGTAGAGAAATTTTTTAGATCTCTATCTTCTAAATTTGAGTCAATAGTATCTTCCATTGAAGAGAAGCAGGATCTCCAATCTATTATTGTTGTTCAACTTCATGGAATTTTAACTACCTTTGAAATGAGAAAAGGAGGTCGATTAGATATTAGAGAAGTGGATTTCAAAGCCTCGGCAAAGGGAAAAGAAAAGGAAGATCTCAAGGAATCAAGATATATATCAGAAGAATGTGAGGTAAACTTTGTGAAGAAACTTCAATTGGGTTATGAAAGATTCAGAGGTAAGATTCCCTTCAATTTTTTTGGTTGTGTTAGAGTTGGTCATTATGCTACTAAAATTCCTCATAAATATAATCATGAAAAAGGAAAGGAGTCTGCAAAAGGTAATAGAAAACAATTTGTTAATAAAAAAAGTTATTATACTCATGAAGATAGTGATGGCTTGTTTAATAGTGATGAAGATGAATCTGAACAAGGTATTAAACTACTCATGGCTTATGACAATGATGATTTTATGGATACCTTAGAAGAGGAAGATTTTCTTGAAGAAATCACTCAACTTAAAATCTATTTGGAAGAAAAGAATATGTTCATAGACACTTTGACACATCAACTCACTGAAAGAGAAAAGCACAATGAAAATTAGAATGTGAATTAGTGGGTCTAAGAAAAGAACTTGAGAAGAAAAAATCTATGAACATTAAATTTGCTAAAGGATCAGAAACCTTAGATGAAATCATCAAGGTTCAATGTTCTCCTCTTATAAATATTGGTCTTGGATACACTGGAGAAACATCCCAACTAGAAAAGCCTTCAACCATCACTAGAATCTATCTTGAGGCAACAAAAACCAGGGAACACTGTGTCAATCCTCAGCAAAAGCCTAAAGGTACTCCCCAAGTAAATCATGCTCATTTTACTCCAAGGGTGAACACCAATAGAAGCACCAACCAAAAGGTGAACAATACCAAAATATTTTATGATCACAGAAACTTCTTCTTTAATGAACAATGTTTTTCATGCCATAACTTTGGTCATAAGGATGTTCAATGTGTTGCTTACAAAACTATCATGACTAGAGAAGAAAGAAAACAAAGGAGCATGACAGGAATCAAGACAAGCTCTTATAATAACTTTTCTCCTCTTGAATATGAAATTAAATGTTCATTTTGCAATTACTTAAATTGGTCATGAAGAATCTGAATGCATGAGCAAATTTCCTCCAAAAATTCAAAAGGAACAAACATCATCAAATTCCAAGGTATGGAAAAGGAAGGAATTTTAGTCAGAAAGATGTGGCATAGCTATGTTTGCATAAGGATAAGAAAATCAGTGGTACATTGATAGCGGATGCTCTAAACACATGACATGTTATAAAGATAAACTCCTTTCATACAAAGCTTTAGAAAAGGAAAAGAATGTCTCTTTTGGAAATGACACACCTGTTGTCATTAAGGGTAAAGGTTATGTTTATTTAAAAGAAAAGGTTAAAGTTGGAAATGTTATGTATGTTGATGGTTTTAAGCATAACTTGTTGAGTGTTATTCAAATGTGTGATCAAGGAAATGAATTTGTGTTTCAATCAAAAGAATGTGTGGTTCGTGAGCTTGACACAGGAAAGACCATAATCAAAGGTATGAGAAATCCAATAAATCTAAATATACTAAAAGGAGGTCAAGAAAAATGTTATCTAAGAAAAACATAAGAGAATTGGTTATGGCACAAAAGATTGGGGCATCTAAGCTTTTCTCAAGTAATAAAATCATGTAGGATCAAGGTGGTTCGTGATCTTTCAGATATCATCATCCCAAAAAATACCATCTGCAAACCATGTCAATTTGGTAAGCAAACTAAAGTTAAATTCAATGCCAAAGAAGGATTAGCAAGTAAGCCTCTTGAACTCATTCATACTGATTTGTGTGGGCCAACAAGGAAAATTCACCTCATGGAGAAGATTACTACATTTTATTCATTGATGATTTTTCTAGAATCTGTTGGATCGGTTTACTAAAGCATAAAGATGAAGCATTTGAAAAGTTTAAATTCTTCAAATCTTTAGTTGAAAATGAATTAGATCTAAAAAACAAATGTCTCAGATCTGATCGGGGAGGATAATTCATATTAGATGAATTTTTTGAATTATGTGAATAACATGGAATAAAGTGATAGTTCTTTGTTGCTAGAACTCCTCAACAAAATGGCATGGTGGAAAGAATAAATAGAACAGTTCAACAAATGGCTTGATATATGCTTGATGAATCTAGAACTCCTAACACCTTATGGGGTGAAGCTACACATACTGCAGTAAATATTTTCAGCAAAGTTCATGTTCGTGTAAATAGTTATCAAACTCCATGTGAACTTTGGTATGGTAAGCCTCATACTGTAAAACACTTCAGGGTTTTTGGAAGAAAATGTTTCATAAAAAAATACCAATAAAAAACTTGTTAAGTTTGAACCTAGAGAAGACGAAGGAATATTTCTTGGTTATTCATCTAGAAGTAAAGGATATAAATGTTATAATAAGGAACTTCGTGAATGCATTAATGTTGTAATCGATGAAACATGAAGAAATCCGGAACAGGTGACATCAGCAAAGGAATATGATAATGATGAAGATGGTGAATTCTTTCCCATATCAAATTGAAATGATATAGAGGAAGAAACTAATGAAGCAGTAGAAGAAGATACATCTAACAGGGAAAAGGCTCCATCCAGGTATGTTCAAAAGAATCATCTAGAATCTCAAATTCTAGGAGAAAATAGGTCTAGAGTACAGACAAGAATAAATCTTGTAGGAAATTCTAGTTATCTAGCATTATTATCCTCCATAGAACCACAAAATGTCAATGAAGTTAGCAAAGATGAATGTTGGGTTAAGGCCATGGATGAAGAACTAGACCAAATTGAAAAGAATGATACTTGGGAATTAGTTCCTAGACCTCATGATAAAAATGTTATAGGAACAAAATGGATAATCAAGAATAAGTTGAATGAAAATGGATAGGTTATTAGAAGTAAAGCAAGGCTTGTTTGTAAAGGGTATACTCAAAAAGAAGGTATAGACTTTGAAGAAACTTTTGCACCTGTTGCTAGACTTGAAGCCATATCTTTATCTTTCAAGTTTTCAAAAATTCAAAGTGTATCAAATGGATGTAAAATCAAAATTTCTTAATGGATATTTAGAAGAAGTATATGTTGAACAACCAGAAGGATTCATTCTAGGAAATGATGCAAAGCTTGTATGCAAACTCAAAAGAGCTCTATATGGGCTTAAACAAGCTCCAAGGGCATGGTATTATCGTCTTGACAAATATATTCAACAACAAGATTTCACAGAAGGATCTGCAGACAACAACTTATATACAAAAATTGAGAATGATAAATTGTTAATTATTATTGTTTATGTTGATGATATCATCTTTGCTAGTAATGAAGAATCTATGAGTCAAAACTTTGCTTTTGTTATGCAGCAATAGTTTGAAATGTATTTACTTGGAGAACTAGCTTATTTTCTTGGTCTACAAGTACCAAAAACAAAAGATGGGATCTTTCTTTCACAAACTAAATATCTCAAGCAGATTTTGAAGAAGTATGGAATGGAAGATTCTAAACCAGTATGTACTCCAATGGTAACAGGATGTAGTCTAAGTTCTAATGATGAATCTCCTACAGTGAATCAAATAGCATATAGATCTATGATTGGAAGTCTACTTTATCTAACAGGTACCAGACCAAATATCATGCATGCAGTAGGAATTGTTGGAAGGTTTTAAGCCAATCCAAAGGAATCACATCTTTAGGTTGTAAAAAAAAATATTCAAATATCTCCAAGGAACTCAAGACTTTGGTCTATGGTATCCTAAAGATACAGATCTCACTCTTCATGCATATACATTTGTGAATTGGGATGGAAATGTTGATGACCAAAAAAGCACTAGTGGAGGTGCATTCTATATGGGATCATGATTAGTATCTTGGTTAAGCAAGAAACAAATTTTGATTGCCTTATCTACAACTGAAGCAGAATACGTGGTTGCTGCATCTCACTGCACACAACTACTCTATATGATGCAAACATTACAAGATATTCAAATCTCATGTTCTCCACCCATCTCCATTCTATGTGATAATACAAGTGCTATTAGTTTTTCAAAAAATCTAGTCATGCACTCGCAGACCAAGCACATACCCATTAAGTACCACTTTCTACAAGAACAAGTGCTTGAACAAAAGGTTAAATTGGAGTATGCTCCCTCCAAAGAACTAGTTGCTAATATATTTACCAAACCTCTTCCCATAGAAGCATTTGAATATCCGAGACAAAAGTTGGGATTTATTTCTACCTCGTCCTGTTGTCAAAAGCAGTTTCAGAGGAATTTTTATTATACGCGGGTTTCATGAAGTGTAGTCATGTATATATGAGAGTTTCTGTGGTTGCATTAGTGTATGTGTTTTTTTGATAGAAAAATAGTGGTTCAGACTCAAAATCAGTTTTTGACATGGGTGTTTAGTCTGATATTGATGGTTACAATCTGCTGATATGCTTTGTTCATTATTGTTTATTTAATTGATGAAGATGCCTTCATGAATGAATTGTTAACAATGCACAGGTAGCACAGGTTCAGGGGGAGCATTAGCCTTCAAAAACATTATGCATTGTTGGCATCATGGTTGCTGAATTTAGCTATGGTCCCAGATATCCATATCATTTGTTGTAAAGGTCATGTAAAGACCTATGTTGTAATAATATGTCTTCTTCTATCATAGCCTATTATGAATGAGTCCTTTTGGACATACGATGTAATCTGTACCCCCACTATGCATGGGAAGGATGATGTAATAATTACAATTTTCCAAACATGTATGAACATTTGGTATATCCCCACTTGGTTCGATGATTGATGTATGTATGATTCATTGGTGATAGGAAGGTCATACTCACATAGTTGAGTTATAGAGTCATGTTATTCTTTTGAAAATTATTTCTGTAGACTCTGCATGTGCTCAAGGGGAGCATGGATAGTATAGTGCATCTCATCATGTACTAAGGAGAATACTTTGTCTGCCCTTTGCCCTTGATGTCAAAGGGGGAGAGTATATTGGTGTTTCTTGCTATACACAACAAGTTCTATAGCTTGAAGTAATCAACACCAATAGGGTTTCCATCAAGTCTAAAGGGGGAGACTATTTGCATTATGGTTCAGGTGTTGTCCTTGATGGCAACCCACCCACAGGTTAGTTCAGATTTGATAAATGGAAACTCACATTGTAACAGGTCAATTCAGAGGTAACAGGATAATGTTACAGATGGGACAAAGGACTACAAATCAGAATCAAGCAATTGAAGAAAAATAATGTTTTAAGATGTATATGTTGGTTCAACTAGTACAAATAGCATATATAAGTGAGTTCACATAACAAAAGGAGTGTATACGTATGCACACACTTTCACAAGAGGAAAAGCATGTATGGCATGGAAAATTAAGAATAATGAATATCGAGGGTCCATACAATGGTAATAGCCCACAATATTGAGCGGAATAATAGTTACTTGATCATGTCCAAGAATACCATAGATTCCAAGTGTTGTTTTGGTCTGAGGTATTGAGAAAGGCTAAAACTATATAAGGAGGAGAAGATCTAAGGGCTAAGTGTGCAAGTGAAAGGGTTTTCATGAATACATCTATCTGAAGTATATTTTACATTATAAAGGCTATGGTTATGATCTGAAATATCTTGTGCACCATTGGATACAATGTTGGATCAGGATCATGAGACCTGAAATGACTTATCATTGTATGATTTGATAATGGATGGACTAGATATCAATGCTAACACATGTTTTATCCTTTAAATGTTATGATATGGGTATGTCTAAATTCTGGAATAACTGTGATCTTATAAGTTAGTATTTGTAGATCTATACATTGGTTTTCCTTGGTGAAGGTACATATACATGCTGGTCCGGCTCTTCCAAGTTGTGTATGCAGAAGAAAATATTGTTGTTCAGAGATGACTGATCTATCTGATCAGTGATGCTATTTTAATGTTGTTTGTTAATTATGTCTTCACAAGATCTGATTGTATAAGGATATTGAGTCTGGTTGATTGATTGAGTGCGTGAGAATGGTGATATTTCCTGCTAAGTGTTTAGAACTCTATAATTTGACAATAGATCTTCAAAATGTCATTGGTTGATACAAATTTTTGTTGTCAGGTTTTATGAGTCAATATCTTTAGGGGTATACACATATTGGGTTAAAGGAAGTAGCATATACATGCAAGTTGGCTTCATTGAAGTAGCGCATAGATTCTAACATATGATTTTTAATGTTGCAGTTGGTTCTGGTTGTTGATGTAGTGTTTTGGGTTCAGCTCTGGGTTCTTATGACATTGATCTGATTGTTCATATCGGTTGATTGTTGATAGATGTAGTTGTATTTGATGATTGTACTGCAGTGGTGATTAATGTTACTGATGGGTCCAATATGAAAATTTCATGAAACGTGGCCTTCATATTGTATTGATGTCTACTAGGAGTATCCAGTCTGAAAATTTATGAAACGTGGTCCCTGGAGGAAGAGTGAAGGTAGTAGCCTTCTGTTGGTCGGTGCTTATGTATTGGTAAACATATCAGCCAATACAAGAGCTAGGGGGTTGGAGTTCTCTTTCAGTATAAGTTGGAAAACGAGTGAAAGTTGTAGCCTTCAGCAAGTAGATTCCTACATACTGGAAAAGTCTACACCGGTACAAAACTTGTAATTTTTTTATTATAAGAATATTAAAGGCTGAGATGACAACAACGGTGGTTTTTTCCCACATTGGGTTTCCACCTAAAAAAGCGTGGTGTTCATGTGTGCTTCTTATGTGTATTGATTTATTTTGTTCTTACTGCATCTGTTTACTGCTTAGTAAATGCATCACAATCTGATTTAAGACAATGAATTAGCATTATATCAAAGTTTATTATATATACGTTGGTTTCATTATTTATAAGTGCAGACATAAGCTAGTTGGTTTCAAGAAAATAGCATATATAGTTTGGAAAAGGAAATCATTATTGTGAAAATTAAAAATACTAATTCACCCCCCTCTCAGCATTTTTCCCAACAGATTTATCGAAGAAAACATCATCTCACGCTTTGGCATTCTGGTATCACTTGCGTTTGATAAAGAAATGTAATTTTCATATTTAAAGCTTTGTGATTTTGCATTACAAAATGGTATTGTGCTGAAACACTCATCTAACTACTACCCGCAGGGAAATGGTCTCGCCGAATCCACAAACAAAATCCTTATCTGCATAATAAAAAAGATTGTTTACTCTGAGGAGCATAACTGTCACTCTTCCTTGATGAATGATTTATGGCTGACATTGTAACACCCAAACCTTCTTTGAATACCTCACCATAATTCCTAGTTTATGGTAAAGAAGCCATCCTACCGCCCAACATCTACTTGCCTGCACTTTAGTTGTCTCAGGAATCCCAAGGAAAGCCTTGCATGCTAGTTCAATGTAGGATGGATACGCTTCCCAAACTATAGGAAGAAAGGATGAAAGCAAAATAAAAGTTTACACTCCACCAAAATCATATCAAGAGATGGTTCGATAAGAAGTTTGCAGGGAAAGAAAACTTCGATGTTGGTGACTTAGTCTTGAAATAGGATAAACCCCATGAAGACAAAGGCAAGCATACGAAGTTCCAGTCCCTATAGATTGGTCCGTACACAGTCCATGAGAAGCTTTTCCCACACACATACCATATGCAATCACTTGACGGGAGGATTGGCAAATTTCCTGTCAATGGCCAAGGTATCAAACATTATTTTCAATAGGTTGGGCCACGCCACGCACCATGTACATATTATGCTTACTTCTTGTTGTTTTTTTTTGTTTTCTTTGCTTACTATGTTTGTTTTGTTTTGTTTTTTTTTTTGGTACCCTGTTATTTCTTTTTTCCAGAAATAAGTGTTGCCCTCTAATGAGTTATTCCTTTTGAATGAATATGTGGCTGAGAGCTGAAGAGACTTGTGACACTGTAGCACTTGGCTAGTCCTGTGCACATCTTCTCTATGCTTGGTTATAACCTTCAGCCAATGAAGTTTTGGCAGAAAATACGAGCCATTTGCAAGGCAAGCTTGGGTCCAACCATGAACCTGTGCCTGCACTGGGAGACCCCATGCATGTACTCAGTCTTCTGCTCTGTGTGATCAAGCTCATCCAACTAGTAGAAACGGAGAAGGGTAAAATATAAATGAGAAAAACCTATGTCAGAGGTCTTACATGCTTCTCTGAAGGAAAAACCTCTTCTTCTCTCAATAAGTCATGATCCCTCTTCCATCCCAAAAATAAATAAGTGCATATGCACAATCCTCTTTAAAACAAATACAAAGATGAGAGAAGAGAAAGGCTTCTTGCACAGAGAGGTGAAGCATGCATCTCCACCGGGGTACTAACCAGGTTCACTAGAAGTGGAGCAATGCATTTGTTCCTATGTGACTTTGCCTGGGTACTGTCCAGGGCTACTGGTAGTGAAGCAACACCATAGATGAAAACTTATACTCTGAAAATTTTTAACTCGCAAGCCAAACTACCCTTCCTGATTTTGAAACACTATGATCAAGTTGAAACTTTTGTTGTGTTCGATTGAGTTGGAAAAAGGTTAACCATTTATGTCCATGAGGTAAGTGGGAAAGTCGAAGTAACCCGCACAAGGATTCAATACTCCTTGAAAGACCAAGAGCCTGTGTTTTCAATGTACCAAAACAGAGAAGCTCGAATTCTACCAGTGTGTCGCCAAGTGTTGTAGTGGTTGACACACCCTCCAAAATTTTGGCCCGCATCCAATTTTGGAACCTCCCTTGAGTTTTTAATTCATGTTTGCAATCACTCAGGCTCACCCCGTGAGATTGTGTTGAGTCTTTGCACCCTCTTTACTTGACCGTTCAATAGACAACTTTTTGCATGTTGGTCACAATTTCACGCTTGCAACCATGTTCTGGTCATGCATAAGGTCTTCACTTCGTATGTACATGTTGTGTTTTCTATGTAAACATTTGTCGCACTCACACACAAAGTTGTATGCACTGTCGCGCAAGCTTCATCACAGTTGTTCAATGATCCATCACTAGCATCATGCTTGTCACTCACACCGTCAGTCATTCATGTTGATCATATGTTGTCTTGATGGTTTGAGGCATCTTGTCATCAAGTTATGTTGAGTGTGTGTTCAAAAGGTCGTGTATGCACAAATTCACTCGCTCACACACTTATTCATTTTGCTAAAGTTATGACGATTGGATCATCCTCTAACAACCATACCTTCACCCTAAAATCGACTCGACCGACTATAACCCAAAATAGTACAGAAGTGTCCAACAATCCATTTCAATCTACACTACCTAGAAGCTGACAACCAACCCTCCTGCTGGTCAACCGAAGAGTTTGACCAGGTAGTGAGCCCGAGACTAACTCCCCTCAAAATTTTCACAGAATCTATAGACCTTGCCCACTCCGCTGACTAAGGAAATTGCATAGATAGGTTGGACAGATACCAATTTCCCATCGTTGTCTCCCTCCAAGAATTGCATAGTTTTCTGAGCCAGCCACCTAGTTAGTCGGTTGGCTGCTTACCAAGAAAATTGCGTAGATTTATGAGCAAGCTCCTCAGCAGCCCAACATCCCACTCAGCTCAGAAACTATGTAGAGGTGTTCATCAAGTCAGCCTCCTAGAAATTGCGTAGTTTTGTTTCCAGCAACCCCACAACCCGCTACCAGCTCCCTCCAAGAATTGTGTAGTTTTTGTTGCCAAGCCATCTCGTAGCCCACTGCCAACTCCCTCCAGGAATTACGCATTTTTTTCTTCCAAGCCTCCTGAAGCTCGTAGCTAGCTCCCTCAAGGAATTGCGCAACTTTTTTTTCCAAACCCCTCAGCTGCCCACACCACTTCCCTCTAGAAATTGTGCAGCTCTGCACTCTAGTTGAGCCAGATTCCACATACAATCGCTATTGATCTAGATTGTCCATATCAGTCTCCTAGTGACATCTACAAAATTTTCACTAGCAGTGCCCGAAGCTCACATCCCAACTTGAAACTTTCCTCGCATAGTTTCATAGCCTTTTCCTCTCTCTCGGTCACCTACATCCGAGCGAATGACCATGCATCATGGTAGACTAGGAGGTTTATGGATTTGATGTCATCTCTTCATGAGTGACTCTAGATACACGTACATGAATAGACATGATGCGATGGTATATGGGATGAACAAGGAGAGTACATGCAAGAGGATGTGTTCACAAACGGGAAAACAAACGATGCATGCAAGGAGATTTGTTCGTGAGCAGACAAACATGCGAGGAGATGTGTTTGCAAATGGACAAACATTCGAGGAGAAATTTTCGCAAATGGATGAACATGTCAAGCATACCAAAGTACAAGCAAGGAGAAACATGCACATATGGCATCAAGCGAACCATAATGGCCATCAAAGACTCCACACACCTTGCCATGTGGAGGTGAAGCTGTGATGCACCAAGAGCGCACCCATCACTTAGCAGCACTACAGCTTGACATGCACACCAGAAGCAACTTGAACATACTAGCACTGGCATGTCGAGTCATCTTGGCCACATCACTATTGTGGGCCATACTATCTAAATCAATGTAATGTAATATGGAAGTCCAATAGACCCACATTTCATATGAAGAGTCATGTAAATATGAAGAGTTAAATAAGTCAAACGATCATGAGGGAAGTTATATAGTCACAAGGGACAGTTTTACCCTTGGCTATAAATACCCCCTCATTTGTACATGAAAAGGACTTTTCACCTTGGCTCCTCCCACATAGCCTTGAGTGTTTGTAATCTTCTCTTTGAGGAGCAAGTAGTGGCTCCAACACCCCGCCCACAAGGTTAGTGATGTATGGTGTATCGATGTGTCTTGGAACTTTTGCTTAATTCAAAAGCCTGATAATAGGCCAATACGTTTTCACACGTGTTGTAACTGTTTGTAAGATTAATCTTGAACACTTGTAATACATTTTGCTTTAACCTTTGTTAAACAATTGAACTCATTCAATTGTTCTAATACATATATTTATGAAAATGTGTTGTATAAGTTGTTAACACTCTCCTTCTTGTGTTGATTACCTCTGTGAACATCAGATAGAAACTTTCACATAAAATTGTTATAAAAATCGTTGCACTCGCATGGACTATCCCGCTTGGTTTTGTACGTGCTATCTTCCCTTATGTGTTGTGACTGTCGCATCTATATGGATTGCTCCTCCAGAAGCTGTGCATGTCCTATTGTGTTCTGTGTCTCTGATAGAGTTGGGAATTCCTCCCTTCTGACTGGAGACTCACTCCCACCCTCTCTCTCTATTGTGAATGAACCTTGATACAAGTAACACTAGCACCCATCAGGCACGTGAACCTCATTGTTCAAAGACAAAGTAGACCACTCTCTCGTGATGAAAAGCAAGAACTAAGGAAAACATTTAAGATAGTGGCAACTAGGCCATCATATTGGATCTGACTCCTACACCAAATAGTTTGAGGTCTAGTCGGGACTTCATATCAGGGATAACCCCTAAATGTTGGTGGGTCCAGCACCATCAACACTAGGGAAGGATCATTTGACAACAGTGAAGCGGGTTTTTAGGTATTTGTGTGGCACTAGTGATTACGGTTTGTGATACCAAGTAAGACTAGGATTGGACAGAGTTTTGGACATTCTTGGCTTTGTTGATGTAGACTGGGCTAGAGATTTGGATCAAAGAATATCTACAAGTGGGTATGTGTTTAACCTATTTGGAGGTGTAGTCAATTGGATGAGTAAGAGATAGTTTGTAGCGACACTTTCAACTACAGAGGCAGAAGACATGGCATCCAATCATGCAAGCAAGGAAGAAGTTTGGTTGCAGACATTGTGTTCAAGTATGGGGTTAGTACAACGAGCTATAAGGATA